>JAHHUM010001162.1:1117193-1264994 GCA_036173005.1 Crenichthys baileyi
ATATTGCTGTAGGAGCTCAAACTGTTTTTATTTAAAGTTTAGAGAAGATATTTTACATAACCTCAGATGGAAACGCAGATGAACCCTTTAACAGCTGGTATCCTCTTCTGTGTGTACTGTGAACACAAGGCTCATCTTCTCAGCACATCTACGGATGAAGCGGACCACTGGCTGCTTGGCTTACCATCCTCAGCACCAAAACCTCTTCTGTAGGAACCTGAACCAGGACAGATTACGCTGCCCTTATGCCACTTTCATCCAGGTTGACATAAGGGCAACAGGACAATGATCCAAAGAACAGTAGCAAGACCACCTTTGTATGACAAAAAGAAGAATTGGAGTGGCCCCAGCCCCAAAATCCGGGCCCCAAAACAAATTTTAGATTTAAGTTTGTAAAGACCTTAAACATATTTTTTTCGGGGGGGTAAACCCTACAATGTGGCTGAATTAAAGCATTTTTGCAAAGTACAGTTGGTCCAAATCCCTCCACAGAGACTTGAAAATCCCCCAAAATTTCCATTTTGGGTCTTGAAGCCCAAATTTTGCTGCTTAGGGTGGCAAAAACTATTTTATTAGGGTTTTTGGGGGCAAATTACCTTTTTCCCCTGCAGCTTTTAACGAATGAAGTCATTATTTAAAAACTGCTGTTTGTATTTGCTCAGGTTATCTAATACTGAAATCTGTTTGATGATTTCAAACATTTAAGTGGAACAAAAAAAGCAAAAACAGAATAAACACTATTTCATACCACTGTAGCTGTCCGGGTGTTACAGGACGAGCTCCAGCATCTTTTTTAGCGATGAGGAGGAAAGAGTAGTGCAACATGCTCTGCACAGAAAATTCCTTCACCTGAATCCTTCTAATGCTGCTGGTAAGCTGTTGAGAAACCTGAGGGTATTACCTCCTTCACGGGAAGGCTGAAACTGATGGCAGAGGTGAAGAAACCTCCCATTTATACATAGAAATTCAGCAGATTGTGAGGAAACATCCCAATCCAGAGGCAACAATATTTCGTGCCAATGCAAGATGATCTCGAGTAAGAAGAAGACTATGGATGGAAGAACAGTTTTTACCTGCTATTTGACATTGTTATACCTTAATAAATGCACTTTCAGCTGAGTAGATTATTTTAGCCCTTTTTTAGGTTTTCGAAGTCAAAGTCCAGGTCTGCATGTGAGACTGATGACGTTATTATATCTGACATTATCAGATTAATTCTAATACTCATACAGCCTCTTAGACCATAACATATATTAGCACACTTATTTGTTTAGGACGCAACATTGTGAATTACAGGCCGTCTTGACTTCCCCATTCCAGCAACCCAACTCTGAAAATCGAACAGGGTGAAGTAAATAATTGGATGAAGATTAAATTTGACTTCAACAAATTAAATCGTTTTGCCAGCAAAGAGAAAAATGGTCTCAAAACAGAAAAAATATTCATCTAAATTTCACTCCCAGAAAATAAAAGGTCATTTATAATCAAACATTACGCTAAATAAATGCAATTTTAATTTATTTGAATAAATTTTTAATAGGATTGCTGTTCCAATGCGGCACTGCCATGGCTTCATGTTCACCGTGCGTCAGGCAAGCCGGCACAGTTTAATGCAGTTTTCAATTTGGGACTATTTTTTAGGGCAGTAATGGATGCCGTCAGAGAAATCCCGACCCCATTAGACGAAAACAAAACACAACTGTGATCTAAATGCAAGGTGAGCTGATCAGGCTGCACGGTTCTGCATACCCTGCCACCTATGGGATCAAGTTTACCTTCTGTTGGCCTCAGATGTTATCACTCTGTTCATACCAAGAAATACTCTTGCCTATGAAGTTCATCCCACACACACACCTAGCAATACAACCGAGGTTGACACAAAGGTTTGCGTGGGAAGAACATATGAGATTAAGAAAGGGGAAACAAGAAAGAGCCATAAAGATGAAGAGCTGATTGGGTCAGTATTCAGGTCCGGAGCGACCGGAGGATAAAAGAGAAAACAAGAACCATTCTTTTATGAATCATTTATCAAACAAAGATGATTGACAGCTTTTCACCTCTGTGTGCACAGGTGTATGAAGTCCAGATGCTAGGCTTCTGGACTGACTGCCTCTGCAACCATCGGAGACAGAATGGGTCGCCGTCTGGGCCTCAGGGATCTCCTGCGTGGTACCGTGATAAGCAAATGGGGGTTATTTACTTGAGTAATTTTGACACAATTTTTCTCATGGAGATTTTCCATCCCTTTTTAACTTGTATTGACCTCATTGGGGTAAAATTTTTTTTGGGTAATACTACTCTTGAATAAAGTTTCTGGTTACACCACCCACCTCTTGTTACTTGTTTGATGCGCACTGTATATTATCTACTGTCTGTATAAAAAGAGTTATTTAAATAAAGTTTAACTTACTGAGAAGCTTCATGTTGTTAAAAATGTATTTCAAAATATGTTTTTCTTTTGTCTGAATTTATTTTGCAATGCTGTTACTAATTGTTACAACTGTCTTATTCATAGAAGCCTACCAGTCACACAAAGTCTTTTAAAATGTTTTTTTTGCCTTCTATGCTAAAGTACATCATTAAATAATTTAAACTGCTGTTGTGTCTCAGTAAAGAAGAACCCAAACATCTGATTGGTTACCGTGCACAGCAACAGCTGCAGACCAGTCACCTTTTCTGTGGTAGTGTTAGCCCTGCTGAGTGGTTTGAAATGGAGAAATACAATAGATTCATGATGTTCTGCAGCACATGACCATGAAGTAAAGATGACTACAGATTTAAATAAAAAAAACATTTATTTATATATTTCTTATTTATTTAAGAGATTTTAGTTTTCTTTTAATTTCTCCATATATAAATATCAACTTTGGGAGCTTTTAATTTATTGAATTGTGTCACTTTTGACACAATGCAGGCAGGCAAGTGCCATACCTGCTCTGTGGTTCTTCCCCACTAATGAAAGGAAAGTTAGCAAAAAAAATAAATGGATTTATGCAGATTTATATTTGTCTTCAAAAACTTGCGTATCTTGAAAAAATAATCCACTTGACCATAATTTGATGGTTCACTTGCCCCCCCACCCCCCCTTCACCAGGCAGATTGTTAGTAAGACCTTGCTGAATTTAGTTTATTCCCTGTTCATTAATGTCGTTTGGGTGTTACCATATAGGTTCATTCCTCATGTTGAGTTTCTTAGTTATTCCTAGTGTTCTGTTCTCTGTGTTTTTTGGTTTTGGTTATGTTATATTCTCAGTGTTGATTCTTTTGGTGTCTGTGCTGAGGCACAGAGTGTGCAAAGGTCACCAACTTTCTCCACAGTCAGTAGCAACAGACCTCCAAACTTCATATGGACTTCAGATTAGTTCAAGAACATGTTTTAGAGAGCTTCGTGGAATGGGTTTAGTTGTCTGAGCATCTGCATCTAAACCTTATATTGTCAAGTGAAATGCAATTCATCAGATGCTTTGGTGTAAAGCACATCGCCACTGGACTCCAGAGCGGTGGAAATATGTTCTCTGGAGTGGTGAATCGTGCCTCTCTGTCTGGTAATCCTATGGATAAATCTGGGTTTGGCAGTTGCCAGGAGAACAGCACTTCCCTGCCTGCATTGTGTCAACCGCAAAGTTTGGTGGTGGGACAATAATGGTCAGGGGCTGTTTTTCAGGAGTTAGACTCACCCTCTTAGTTCTAGTCACAGGAACTCTTAAAGCATCAGCATATCAAGACAGTTTGGACAATCTTTTGTTCCCAGCTTGGTGGGAGCAATTTGGGCATGACCCCTTCCTTTTCCAACATGACTGCAAATCAGATCGATAACCAAGGTCCATAAAGACATGGATGAGCAGGTTTGGTGTCAGAAGCTTGACTGGCTTGATAGAACACCTTTGGGATGAGTTAGAGTGGGGACTTCAGACCTTATTGTCCAACATCAGTGTTTGATCTCACCAATGCTCATCTGGATGAACACACTCCTAAACATTGTGGAAAGTGGCTGTGACTCAGGTAGTAGGAGTTCGTCCGGTAATCAGTGGGTTGCCGGTTCAAACGCCCACTTTGTCCATCCCAGTCGTTGTGTCCTTGGACAAGACACTTCACCACCTTCCCTGCTGATGGTGGTCAGAGGGCCCGGTGCCGCCGATTATATGGCAGCCTCACTTCTGTCAGTCTGTCCCAGGGCAGCTGTGGTTACATTGTAGCTCAAAACATATTAAACCTTATGGATTAAGAACTGGATGCCACTCTAGTTCATGTGTCTGTAAAGGCTACTTACCCAATAGTAGAGTTGATCCATTGAAGACCTTTATTTGTCCATTTCCTGCTTTCCAGCTGTGCTATGTTGGTAAGACATACTCCCTTGTTTAGAAGCAAGAAACATCTGTGATGTGTCCTCGTTTATAGCTCCTACAGAGAATCCTCCACCTACCTCCAGCTGGGTTTAAGCACATCTTGGAATCGTGAACAGCAGTCTTCAGCTCTTTCCACACAATTCTCGATTGGATTCAGGTCTGGACTTTGACTTGGCCATTCCAACACCTGGATACGTTTATTTGTGAACCATTCCATTGTAGATTTGGCTTTATGTTTTGGATCATTGTCTTGTTGGAAGATAAATCTCCGTCCCAGTCTCAGGTCTCTTGCAGACTCCAACAGGTTGTCTTCCAGAATGGTCCTGTATTTGGCCCCATCCATCTTCCCATCAATTTTGACCATCTTCCCTGTCCCTGCTGACGAAAAGCAGGCCCAAACCATGATGCTGCCACCACCATGTTTGACCGTGGGGATGGTGTGTTCAGGGTGATGAGCTGTGTTGCTTTTACACCAAACATATCGTTTTGCATTGTGGCCAAAAAGTTTGATTTTGGTTTCATCTGACCAGAGCACCTTCTTCCACATTTGGTGTGTCTCCCAGGTGGCTTGTGGCAAACCTTTTTATGGATATCTTTGAGAAATGGCTTTCTTCTTGCCACTCTTCCATAAAGGCCAGATTTGTGCAGTGTACGACTGATTGTTGTCCTATGGACAGACTCTCCCACCTCAGCTGTAGATCTCTGCAGTTCATCCAGAGTGATCATGGGCCTCTTGGCTGCATCTCTGATCAGTCTTTCCCTTGTTCGAGATGAGAGTTCAGAGGGACGGCCGGGTCTTGGTAGATTTGTAGTGGTCTGATACTCCTTCCATTTCAATATGATTGCTTGCACAGTGCTCCTTGGGATTTTTAAAGCTTGGGGAATCTTTTTGTATCCAAATCCGGCTTTAAATTTCTCCACAACAGTATCTCTGACCTGCCTGGTGTGTTCCTTGGTCTTCATGATGCTCTCTGCGCTTTGAACAGAACCCTGAGACTATCACAGAGCAGGTGCATTTATACGGAGACTTGATTACACACAGGTGGATTCTATTTATCATCATCAGTCATTTGGGACAACATTGGATCATTCAGAGATCCTCACTGAACTTCTGGAGTGAGTTTGCTGCACTGAAAGTAAAGGGGCTGAATAATATTGCACGCCCCACTTTTCAGTTTTTTATTTGTTAAAAAAGTTTGACATCCAATAAATTTCATTCCACTTCACGATTGTGTCCCACTTGTTGTTGATTCTTCAAAAAAAAAAATTTAATTTAACATCTTTATGATTGAAGCCTGAAATGTGGCAAGAGGTTAAAAAGTTCAAGGGGGCCGAATACTTTCGCAAAGCACTGTAACACCCTGCTTGCTTCTACACCTGCAGAAACATTCATATTACCAGCTTTTTTACCGAAAAGGGCAAGGTACTTATGAATGCAAGATGTATTTAGTGGTGAATGTGGCTCAATATAGAACATTTGTGTATCTGTTAACACCTGAATCTAAACACCTGTGGGTCTGAAAAAATATGCACCAGTGAGGAGCCACAGACCTGCCCCCTGGACCCAAGATAGATATAGAGGAAATCCAAAGGCCCCCCAGAGAACAGGAACCCCAGGAGAACCGCTGGCGGGACAACCGCAACCCCCCCAGAGAAGAGCAGGGGAGAGTCCCAGGGGAACTACTCAGGAGCCACAGTGCAGAAGCCCCAGGGAGCTGCAGCGACGAGCCCACAGGCCCAGCCGGCAGCCGTCTACGCCCGAGCAGATCCTGCCATGGACCCAGAGACCCGAGACCCCAGGACACATCACTCCCCAAGCAGAGGCCCGACAGAGCCCATCGGTCCAGGCCCTGGCAAACAGCCACCGGGAGGAGCCAGCACACACCAAAGCACCCAGCCCCGGATACTGAGAACCACAAGTACACCAGCGGGCAGAGACACCAACCACTTGCAGGTAGTGTGGCGGGGAGGAAATAAACCCCTCATTTGATGGGGGCCTAAACTGATCCAGGAGAGGGAGCAGCCCAAGACCCAACCTGACACAAAAAACAGAAACACACAGTCACAATCACACATTCCCACCCTCATGCGTACACATAAAAACAATCACACCCACGCACCCAACGTACAATGGACGTCGTACACTTACTCACACTCCCCATACATACTCTAGTAAGGTAATTATTCATAGGAGGCTAGCTCCCTGGCTTAATTAATAAAATGGTGATCTACACACCTAGAGGATTCCTACTTAATCTGGAAAAATAGCCTACTGTTGTATAAAAAGACACTTCACCAAGCTAGAACAGCTTATTTCTCATCATCAATAGAAGAGAACAAGAATAATCCTAGGTTTCTTTTTAGTACAGTTGCTAAATTTACACAGAGTCATGGCTCTGTTGAGCCATCCATTCCCTTAGCTCTTAGCAGTCATGACTTTATGGGATTCTTCCAAAATAAAATTGATTCTATTAAGAAGAAAATCTTTGACATACTCCTGAAGATGATTACTTCGTCCTCAGCAAGTGAGACAACATTGGAAATAACTGTAGAACCTGATCTGTGTTTGGACTGTTTTGATCCTGTGGAGCTTCCTGAGTTATCAGAAATATTAGCTTCATCTAAACCTTCAACTTGTATGTTACACCCAATCCCAACCAAATTATTTAAGGAAGTGTTCCCTCTGATTACCAGCCCCATTTTAGATATGATTAATCTATCTTTAATAAATGGGTATGTACCACAAGCTTTTAAGGTAGCTGTAATTAAACCTTTACTTAAGAAACCTTCGCTTGATCGAGATGACTTAATAAATTACAGACCTATATCCAATCTTCCATTCTTATCTAAAATTCTTGAGAAAATAGTTGCTAATCCAATGTGTGAACATTTACACAGCAATGACCTGTTTGAAGAGTTTCAGTAAGGCTTCAGAGCTCATCATAGCACTGAAACAGCTCTGCTAAAAGTCACTAATGATATTCTTATGGCCTCAGATAATGGACTTGTGTCTGTACTGGTTCTGTTAGATCTCAGTGCTGAAACACTTGAAAGGCATTTTCTGAGGTCACTTCCATAGGGGTCATTTTAATGCTGGTGTGGTAGCTGTGGTTGTAACTTCTAGCTAGGTTTTGCAGGACATCAACGTAGCGCCAGGTGTTGTTAGCTGTAAAATATCTCCACATCCTTGTTTTTAACGTGCGGTTAAATCTCTCGACCACAGAAGCTTTTGCTTCACTAGCTGTCGCGAAATGTTCAATACCGTGTTTCTCCATTAAAACCTTAAATTTCTTGTTAAAAAATTCTTTACCGGCATCATTCTGAAGTTTTTTGGGGATCTGACTTTCTTTGCCGCGGGAATCCCCCTTTTCTCAGTCGTTGTTCCCGGGGCAAGAACTTCACCCGCCTTGCCTCTGATGGTGGTCAAAAGGGGCTCGGGGGCGCCGTTGTAGGCAGCCTCACTTCTTCAGCTCCCCCAAGCCGCTGTGGCTACTTTGTAGCTTCCCCCACTGTCAAACTGAATGGGTGGATGCAATTGTAATGTAAAGCGCTTGGGGGGTCTCGGGGGACTTGTAAAGGCAAAAAGTGCAGGCCATTTCCTTCTTTTACTTCTTTGAGGTTTTTTTTTTCCGGGAGGAGGGTTATTCTGGCGTTAAAAAAGCCCTTGGATTCCACAGTTTCTTATGCCTTTCAGGAACAGAATCCGTCACCTGGTGAACTGTACAGTTTCATTAAAGGGGTTTTAAAGGGTTTCCCCTAGATTTTTTTTTGCCAAACTCGTGCTAGGTTTTTTGGTGGTCATGTTGCCTGAAATTTAAAACCCTTCCTGTTAAACAAAATGAAATTGAAACAAGACATTTAATGTTCAAAATAAACTTTTTTTTTTTTTCACCATTTTATTTGATGCTTGAAAACTTTCCAAAAAAGCTGGGGAGAGGGCATTTTACTACGTGTTACATCCCTTTTCCCCTTTAAAGCACTCAAAATGGGAAGAGGACACAAATTTTGAGGCTTTGTAGGTGGAATTTTTTCCATTCTTTTTTTTGATAAACAATTTAAGTTGCCAACAATATGTTGTCGTTTTTGATTTTATAATGCGCCACCTTTTTCGTGGGAGACAATCTTGCTGGCAATCAGTCCCGGCCCTTTACTATGAACCCACACGTTGTAACACATACAAATGTGGCTTGGCATTGTCTTTTCTAAATAACGGATGTCCCTGAAAATGACGTTGCTTAGATGGCAGCATTGTTGCCCCAAAAAACCTTATTACCTTTCAGCTTTAAATGGGTCTTCCAGATGTGCAGGTCACCATGCCATGGGCATTAACACACCCCCATACCTCACATGCTGGTTTTGGAATTTTGTGCTAATAACAATCCTTTACCTCTTTGGCCCAGAGAACACGACCCCATGTTTCCAAAAAACAATCTGAAGTGTGTACTGTCGACCACAGCACACTTTTCCATTTTGTCGTCCTCTCGATGAGCTAGGCCGGGAAAACCTGGAGGCTTTTTCTGGGTTTTTGTTGTATAGGGCTTCGGTTTGCAGGTCGAGTTTTAACTTGCATTTGTAGATGAAAAGGACGAACTGTTTTAAACCCGCGAGGGTTTTCGAAGTGTCCCTGACCCCACCTGGTAATATCCATAACAAAATACCCTTTTTTTTAATGCAGTGCCTCCTGAGGGATCAAAGGTCACAGGCATTCAGTGTTTGTTTTCAGCCTTGCTGCTAACTTACAGAGATTTCTCCAGATTCTCTGAACCTATTGATGATTTTATGGACTGTTTGAAATTAACCTGTTCATCTGTGAAATGTTTCAGAGGTTTTTTGATTATTCCTCAACGTTCCCAGTCTTTTGTTGACCCTGTACCAGTTTTTTTGGAATGAAAGCATATTTCCAAAACGGCATCAAATTCAAAATGAATGAAGATTTCCAATAAGAAAAACAAAGTATATTGGTTTAGGGGCTATATGCATAATTTTGACACTGTGTGGGTCGGAGAAAGAAGAGAAATTCAAACTCGTTCACCATGATCTTGTTTTTAGAAATCACTGAAATGTTACATTTTTAATTTGAGGTCCAAACCCTGGGAAACTGTTTTATTTTTGTTCATTCATCTAAGGAAATTCAGAGACATGTTAAGTGATTAACATTAAGTAATTTGTCTAAATTGTCCACTCAGCTCAGACATGAGACTGAATCATCCCTTTAGACAGGTTGCTTTTTTCCCCTTAATGATTTTTGAATTGTTGATAAGTGGTTTAACAAATTAGAAAGGATGGGGGGAAGAAGGCCCCCGATAAGACTGGGCTAAAAAACTAAAGTATGTGCAACACTTCCAGGAGTCGTTTTTCTTACAATTAATGACATGACTCATGCTATTCTCTTCACTGCATCAATCTGCCAAAGTGTGGCTGGTTATCTTTTTGAATTGTCCAGCTTTTCTTTTGGCCAGTAAAACAAACTCAGTTTGTTTTTGTCCACAGTGTAACTCTAAAGTTTATTAAGATTATTAAGAATGAAGGAAACTTTTCTGCAAAAGATGTTTCTTTGATACCCTCTAAAGGACCCATATTTTATTCCCTACACAGAACAAAATCTGACCCCAGACTGGCTGAGGTTGAAGGAAAATAATTTTCTGCGAAGCAAAGCTGAGGTTTCTTTCTGTCTCCTGCTTATATATCCTACCTCATGCCCCCTGCGCGTCGGTCTCAATTCTTCTTCGTCGTCTTTTCACTCCCCCTCTTTCCCACCCTGCTCACTAACCCAGCATGGACAAAAATACAAAGCATCCATCTTTATCCGTGTGTCAGAGAGGCTCCCAGTCTCTCTGTTGCTAGGTAACGCTAAAGAAAGCTCCTGTTCATTCAGACTCGCAGACCATTCATGCGCCAGGGGCTCTCGTGTGTGTGTGTGTGTCTGTGTGTGTGTGTGTGTGTGTGTGTGTGTGTGTGTGTGTGTGTGAAGGAAACCGAACAGCTCCAATCAACTTGACCAGTTTCTTCCTCCTCAAGGTGCAGAAGGCTGTCAAAATAATCTTCAGTGATTTGTGTTTTTTAAGATAAATATACGCAACTATCAAATGAGATATCGTTTCTGGCTTGTTGGTTTCACCGGATAGGTATTATTTTATGCTTTGATCACAGCAAAACAAACTGCGTAGGGATTTTGCGGGTATTCTTGGTCTATTTTTAGCGGTGCTTTGACTGCAGTATCAGAGATAAACCTGTAATAGCATCTGCTCCTTACAGAAGGAATTTATGAGAAGTACCCTACGAGCTTAATCTGAACATAGCTTTAATGTGAGCTCAGATGCATCATATGTGGCCCTACAGTTGTTGCTGTCATATGTAGTTCATAAATAAAGTTGTACCGCGGGATCCTCCAGTGATTGGAGTAAGCCAATTTTTATTTGATCGCCTCTGGCCTGTCATCAGCAGCTCAAATACTGTACAAAGTTTCTTTTCCCCCTGTGTTGATTAAATGCACCCAAACTGAAAACTCCTGTAAATCCGACGACAATCAACTGTTTTTGTTTTTACTCGTACTCGTACTCGTCGTCTTCCGCTTATCCGGAACCGGTTGCGGGGGCAGCAGGCTCAGCAGAGACACCCAGACGTCCCTCTCCCCAGACACCTCCTCCAGCTCCTCCGGGGGGAGCCCAAGGCGTTCCCAGGCCAGCCGAGAGACATAGTCCCTCCAGCGTGTCCTGGGCCGTCCCCTGGGCCTCCTCTAGGTGGGACGTACCTGGAAAGCCCCCCGAGGAAGGTGTCCAGGAGGCATCCGATATAGATGCCCGAGCCACCTCAACTGGCTCCTCTCGATGTGGAGGAGCAGCGGCTCTACTCCGAGCTCCTCCCGGATGGCCGAGCTCCTCACCCTATCTCTAAGGGAGTGCCCGGCCACCCTACGGAGGAAGCTCATTTCAGCCGCTTGTATCCGGGATCTCGTTCTTTCGGTCATGACCCAAAGTTCGTGGCCATAGGTGAGGGTAGGAACGTAGGCCGACCAGTAAATCGAGAGCTTCGCTTTTCGGCTCAGCTCTCTCTTCACCACAACGGACCGGCACAGCGCCCCCATTACTGCGGCAGCCGCACCGATCCGTCTGTCGATCTCCCGCTCCATTTTTCCCTCACTCGTGAACAAGACCCCGAGGTACTTGAACTCCTCCACTTGAGGCAGGAACTCCCCTCCAACCTGAAGAGGACAAGCCACCCTTTTACGGTCGAGAACCATGGCCTCTGACTTGGAGGAGCTGATCCTCATCCCAGCCGCTTCACGCTCGGCTGCGAACCGCCCCAGCGCATGCTGTAGGTCTTGGCTAGAGGGGGCCAGCAGGACCACGTCATCTGCAAAAAGAAGAGACGAAATCCACTGGTCCCCAAACCAGACCCCCTCCAGGCCTTGGCCGCGTCTAGAAATCCTGTCCATAAAAGTTATGAACAGGACCGTTGTTTTTAGTTTAGTAAAAATCTGATGAAAATTAGGAACATATGCTTTGATACATATGGATTTACCATGCAAATCAACAGTCAGTCTTTGTGCATCTCAGATTATACGATAGGTCTTTAAACCCTGGAAATAAATACTGGAATGGCAAGATCAGTCATGATTAACCCATATTTTCTTTTCTACCCTCTTTCTTTGCTGTCGTCATTCCAAACTTTCTGAGCTTTAAGGTGTTTAGTGTGTTTTTAGATCTGAATCAAGTGTGGATATACAGGAAGGTGAAAGTCTATCAGGGTGGCCAAATATGTTTTCAGCAAGCACAATGGATGGCAGCTGAAATATTATATTCTACCAAATATTGCATTTAGGTAGTCCTCTCATTATTGCACTATTTAAAAAAAAAAAACAACAATAAAAACACAGAAGGGAGGACGAGCAGAGGGGTGGGATATTGTGACTGGGATTATATGGTTAGGGTTATATTGTGTATTCCTATTATGTTTTATTGTATATTTCATTATATTTTATATTCTAATATATTTTTTAATATATGAATTTCTGCCCATTTCTGTGTGTGTGTGTGTCTTCAGGCCATGGAGTACTTGCCAGGCGGTGACCTGATGTCTCTGTTGAACCGATACGAGGATCAATTTGACGAGTCAATGGCTCAGTTTTATTTGGCTGAGCTGGTAGAAGCCATTCACACAGTCCACCAGCTGGGTTACGTCCACAGGTTAGACACCCAAAGCTATATTCATCTCTTCAGTGCTTTTCCTTCCGCACGTGGTAAAGGAGAGCACCACCAGAGCTTCTGAGTCGGTGTCGCTACTTTGTTTTCCCCTAAATTGGTTTAGACTTCTAAATCAGACAGCATGAAGTGTAGAAACAATGCTGATGTTTCATAATGTGCTCCATTAAACTTAGAGTAGCTGACACGTTAAAGTACCGAGGCAACAAAAAGCTTTTTAAAAGCAGTATCAAATGTCCTCTAAAATATTCCCTTGCAGAGATGTCAAACCGGAGAACATTCTCATCGACCGGACTGGTCACATTAAGCTGGCCGATTTTGGATCAGCCGCCAAGTTGACTGCAAACAAAACAGTAAGTGGATTACAGGGTTTGGACTTAAGTGTTATTGGCTGTGAGAGTAAAAATGTCACAGCATTACCGCGAAGATTAAAAATCAAATACATAACATGACTTACAACTATAATTGAAAATACACTAGCAACTCTAGTTTTAAAGCAGCTTCGCTTTGATAAGAGTGATGTGCAATGCCTCTTCAGTTTCCACACCGTCATTGAATTTCAAGATGAAAACCTTTCTAAACATTCCAAAAGGTCTGTTCTGTAAGAGTGAGAAGAACATTGTATCCTTTTTTTTAGCCAGTTGATCGGCAGTGTGCAGCAACAGGTATCGGAGAAGAAGTGCTGCATTACTCTAGGCTTTGAACACACAGCAGTGTTTCCTCTAGGATTTTTTAAAATCGTGGCCAAGGTGGGGTACGTCCTGCTGTTCAAAACGTATCTGAAACATTACGCATTAAGGTAAAAGTTATATAATTAACTGCATTACTGTCATTCAAATGCAATCTATGTCCGCTCCAAGTTCCTTGGAGCCCGAAGAAAGCATGCGCGAGACATGCACATTGGTTGACCCGGCCGGAGCAAGACGGACCAACAGAAAATTTGAGTTGTTCTGTAATTTGACGGAGAGCGGGTCCGTCGACGGTGACGTTTGGAGTAGTCACGGAGGATGTGGGACCGTTCTCATTAATTAACAAATCAACGGAGTTGATCCGTCGGTCGGAACAGAACAAATCAGGAACGGAGGACACCACGATCAAAACTCAGGCCACTTTCTCTGGCGTCTTATTAAAAGGAATTTAAGTAAAGGGTTTAAGACTAGGCAGTTTTGAAAAGTCTGGAAGGTTGTAGCGAAAGGTGTAGGAACCCTGTAAACCCTGATGGAAAGTTTTAGCGGTTTTTAAACTGTAATTGTTTTTGAAAGAGGTAACCTAACTTCATTTTCAGAGTTTTTACACTTTTTTCCAGGTAGCCACTGCCACAGTACCTGTTGGAACCCAGGACTTTCTCTCCCCGGAGGTCCTGACTGTCATAAACGGGGGCTCTCAGAGCACCTATGGGACTGAGTGTGACTGGTGGTCCCTTGGGGTGATTGCCTATGAGATGATCTATGCCAAGTCGCCTTTCTCTGACGGCACATCTACCAAGACCATTCACAACATTCTTAACTTCCAGGTAAATAGTTGGGTTGTCTGGTACGGCGGTCATTTAAAAAGAGAATATAATTGAATGTCCAACTGGTTTGCCTCCAGCGTTACTTAAAGTTTCCAGTGGAGCCCCATGCCAGTAAGGAATTTGTTGACTTGGTGCGGAGCTTGCTGTGTGGAGCAAAAGAGCGTCTGGATAACCAGGGACTGCGGTGTCACGCCTTCTTCTCAAATGTAGACTGGAACAACCTAAGACAAGGTGGGGGGTTCCCTTCTTCTGACGCTTTGTTTTCAACCTCGTAACAATGGTTTAGACAAATGGTTAGACTGGCTGTCAAGTTTAGATATTGTTTTTAAACCTATACAAATGTGTGTTGTACTTTCGTGTATGTATGGAAGCGACAAAGGGTAATTGCATTTTGAAAAGCATTCTCAGTTGTAAAATAATGAGATGCTGGGAGCCATTGGCAGCGGGCCAGCTCCTTCTGTGGATGGAAAATGGGAGGAAGGCTCACGGTAAAGATCTGCAACTCATCTGCTGCTCAACAGACGCAGCACAAATCCTGTACGCAGGCTACACCAGCACGCATTTCGTGCCGCAAATACGTGCACGGCGGTTCGACGTGGTTGTTTTTGTTCAGTTTGACATCGTCAGCCGAGCAGCTTTCAGAAAACACAACTGTAACGCTCAAATACATGTTTACTGTCAAACACGGCAACATTTATAAACAACATCCCATATTACCTTTTAATTACACATGCTTTGACAGGAAAAGGGGCTTTTGTTTGGTCTACCAAGTCTTCGTGCTTGTGTCCTCAGATGACTTAACCCACCTGATCCGATGCATTCATCAAACATCCTTTTCATATACTTTCATGTCAAAGAATGACCTTTTACAGGTATTATTTATAGCTTAAGTTGTTTTGAAAACTGAAATGTGTTGATTATTTTACAAAGAAATTCTCTAAAGCCTTTAAGTATTTTTAAATCATTATTCTGTTCTCTTTTGTTTGAGTTGATGTAAAATACTCTTCAAGTATCTCACATGTTCGCATTGGATATTCGGTCCTTGTTTATTGACGGTTCAACACAGATGGAGCTTTTTGCTTCAGCTCTGACTCCAGCTGATTAGCTTGCTCTGCTGCAGTGAGGGAGAGCGAGCGAGCATGTGTATGAAAGGAGGAGAGAGGAGGAGGGAGGAACAGAGGCAGCATGTGCATCAACGCGCGACTTGCCGCACTCTAGGCTCCCACCGCTCTGCTCCTCCTTCCCTCCTTTCTCTTTCCTTTCTCCTTGTTTTTTTGAACATCTTTTGTTTTTTTTACTACCTTTAGTTTTTTTTTTCTTGCCCTCTCCTGTTCCCTCCTCTCTCATCCCTTTTACTCTTCCAGTTCCGCCGCCTTTCGTTCCTGTGTTGCATGCTGAGGATGACACCTCTAATTTTGAGGAGCCGGAGCAGGCTGCCCCCTGGCCAGCCCCAGCAACCCACCGAGGAGCTGGACCAGCAGGCTTCCGGGGCCAGGATCTGCCCTTTCTAGGCTGGTTCTTCAGCAGAGCATTAGCAGCATTGGCCAAAACTGAGTGAGTACTACCTGTTTGTGTTTTGAGCTTTTTTTAAATTCAGAGTAAATCCACAATAATCATCCTTTGCATATACCTCTGTTTTATGATTGTTGTTCCCCCATATTAACACTGGGTGCTTTGCTGCTGTTGGACTTCACAGTTTGCTGGTGAACCAGCATTGTGGCTTGGCCAGCTGGGCTTGTCTGTGTCAATAGTTTACTGCCTGTTGGGGCTTAGAATTCATTTGACCATATGATGTGTGAAACAAGCGGGGAAGGAGAGGAGGAAACCACTCATTTCAGATGCTTCTTTCTTATGATTTTTCTTTTTCTTTCTTTTTTAGTGTGTCTTGAGACCACATATAAATTCATCTGATGCGTAAGCAGATTAAATAAATGAACCAGCGCATGCAGGGCTGCATTTCCTTTCCATGAGCACTGATTGGTATGCGGCTGAGTGTGTCAATGAGGTTTGCTGAGACGTGGAACCCCACACACAGGCACACTCCCACCATCACTGCTGCTGTTGTGGTTTCATCATTTCACTGTGAGGCATAATGAGCTCCTGCCTTTAACGGCATAAGCTGGGGAATGTATCCTAATGGTATTTGGCTTCTTAACCCCTGATAATAAAGCAGGAGGATGGGTTTCAGTTCTCTAGCCCCCTCCCTGGGCCGGTGCTCTGACCGGTTAATGGTGCTGGAGACTGCGGATCATGACAGCAGCAGCAGCAGAAAGGGAAGGGAAAGCGTTAGCAGATTAGACAGGAGAAAAGGCTGAGAGCTCAGATTGGGGGGGGGATCTATCGCTATGGTTACTTCCGTGATGTTTTTTTTTTTTGCCCCTTTTCAGCCCCCACCCCCATCTTTACCAGTCTTATCTCCTCCTCTGATTTTCTCAGTCTTCTAATGTCTCTGTCCCTTGCTGTTGCAATATTACTCATCTGGTTGAGCTGTTTAACTGAAGCCAGTTGTTTTGTTTGCTGCGTTTGACAAAGAGAAGCTCAGAACCCTGACAGTCTTTCAGTATTGTGTGGTTGCATCCATATGCATGTCCACATTCTTCATTCTAGTTAAATAAAATAACCGAATTAAGCCAAGAATCAGGCATAATGAAATGCTAATCATGTGTTTTGGGGTTTCCAGTCATGATTTATTGGCTTTTTATTCTTTTTGACCTTGATTGCCTGACTCCTCATAAGGAAAACTCAACAACAAATCCCCTCAACAGCTTGTCTCATATTTCTAAAAAGCCTTCTACGGTTAGGCGCCAACAAAATAATTGTTACATTTCATTGTATTCTATGCTCATCAGTTTATGAGTAATGTGTTTGGATTTATTTTGGAGTTTCCCTTGTCTACTGCTGGTTGTGATTGACTAAAGCAGAGTAGAAGGTTTGCGTGGTCTGTCATCTAACACTTTGAGAGCACGATACATTGACAGCTCCTTATTAAAATTCCCTGAATGATGCCAGGTGGCTGGCAGGGTGTAAAGTTTTCTTCAGTCTCCAGAGGATAAGTTCAATTCATTTAGCTGACCATTTAACTCTCATCAAATGCTGGAACATGGTGTAAGGCTGCTGTTTAGAGAGCTTTGTTGGCAGCTAATGCCTGCTTTTTTGGAGATATCTGTTGAGGACAGTTGGAAGCTTTGATTCTCAATGATTTGATCGAGCTTTCTCACCTACCTCACAGCGCCACCACAAGGCCAGATGCCCCACTTGAACATAAGGGGGGAAAAACGGCTCATAAAGTGAACCTCCTTGTTTTTCCTTGGTTTCTCACTGTATGGTAACCTTTAATATAAACACCACAATATTGCTGCATTAACAAAAAAGTTTAAAACAAAATATATTAGTGCATTAATTTAAAACAGAAAAGTAAACAAAAACAGAGACTAAACACCTGCTAAATGTAATGTTAGTTTTCAAGAGCACAGAATAGGGCAGCACAATATTTAACGAATATATATCCTCATCGTGATAGAAGTAAATGTTAAAGGTCACAGAGTGATGGAAGCACGGATGAGAAAGGGATGAAAAACACACAGTCATCATAATATTTAACAGTGTTATCACCGTCGCATGATATTCTAATATTGTTCATCCCAAGCAAAGAATGGTCTAGCTTTTTGTAGAGTAACACAAGTAGACCAAGCTAAAACGAGCTGTTAATTACTCAGGCTCTCTGCTCAGGTAGCCAGTCTGCAGTCAGCTGTTTACCAGACAAGTCGGCCATAGTTTACCAACAGATCATTTTAATACAGCGCTGCTTTAATAAGAGCGGTGGTTGGTGCTCCTTTAGTTTCCCTACCATGGTTGTCTGTGTTTTTCACTGTCAGAAATTTCTCCTAACTGCTACAGTAAATGACTGATTTTTACCAACAGATGATTCATGCTTTTATGAAGGATGGATGTTGTTTACCTAAAATCTTCACATTGTTTGGCTTAATTTGTAAAAACAAGACAGGATGGCAAATGAGGAGTAATTCACCTAAAGCGGATTTCTAAGATTCAATTCCCCAACTATTGCTTTGTTGTTCATGATTTCTTGCTGTTGGGAATCGTGTGTCTTTAGGTTTAGTTTACTTTATATCGCATATTTCTCTTTTGTTATATATATATTCTGTGTATACACCAGAGCTAATAAGCCTGAAACATGCATACCCTCCGTGTGTTCCTGTCTTTCATTGATTCGCCTCGGTAATGCAGTCTGCACCGAGTCCTCATTTATTTTTCAGCCACGGTTCAAAGAAACGACAGCCACAGAGTTCTTTAACTACACAGTATTTTCTCTCCTGTATGTTTTTTGTTTGTTTTTATTTTCTCCTCTGCTCAACAATATGTTAGAGCTGCAGAGATTTTGGCCTTTACTTCAAGACTCTTTTTACCCAAAGTTTCATTATAAAAGAAACCATGCAGAAGAAATAAGGAGGTTGAATGTTATGAGACAGATCTTCACCTTCCTTAGATTTTTTTATTTATTTTTTGTCACTTTTATGAAAGACAGAAAAACCATAGCCCCCCCAGTCCATTAAACCCCAACTGGATACCTTTTTAATCACTGCAGTATTTTATTTTAACTGTTCAACTAAAAAACTGCATAATCTGAATTAAACTCCTAACATTATCTTGTTAGCTTTCAGTTAGGATTCCCATGAGATTAATGACTGATGTGGTGTTTCAGTTTTTATTTAGCAGAGCTCAGTGTGAGTGGGTGGGGGGGTTCTGCTTATATTATGTACTATATGCTCCATGTATTGCTGTGTTCTGGAGGGATCTGTCCTCACTGCAGGAGCACAGAGACAGCGGGACTTGCTTTTGTGGTGATTTTTTATTTTTTTATTTTACACAGTGACTCAGGCTGAGTCAACTTTATGTTTTTTGCTGTATTTGTAAAACCATTCATATCAACCTGTTTAATCAGAAAGCTGCTATTCACAGTTGTCTCGTCTCCAGCAAATGAGATTAAACCGAATTGACTGTGTGCTCTTAGGATTCTAAAGGAAACAAATGAGGAAAGATGTGAGCTTTAACTCACTGCAAAGTTAAAGATAGACCCCTGGTAAACAACAACACCGTCAAGATTCTCCTGTCACATTATTTTGTCAGAGGAAGAGGAAATATTTCCAGGCTTTCATCACTTTTTGTTTTCTCTGCAGTTTGTTTTTGTACTGATTAACCCATATTAAAAAGAAAATACACCTTATTATCTCCTCTGAAAGGCTCCTATGCTCATCATCTGTTGGCAGGAGTATTATGGTTGGACTAAACATGCCTCTAAATAAAAAGAATTGATTTTAAGGCAAACCTTGAGGTTGTTTACTTTTGATGATCGTTTTTTTTGTGTCTGCATTATGACAAATGTTTATTATAGCTACAGCATTATAAAGCCTTCCTGCGTGTGTTCATGCTGTTACAAGAGGGAGTTATAACAATGATGATGCAATCATTTCTAGACAGAGTAGGGGGTTGGATGCCATCCTTATGTGACGTCTCCATTAACTTCAACCCCTCCCCCCCATGTCTTGGCACCTAGGTAACGTAGTGGTAGTTTGTTACACGAAGAGCAAAAATATGCTGCCAAATGCAACCCAGGAAAATACATTGATACATTAATGTATTTAAGATGCATTTACATTTTATATCTTGCTCTGCCAATATACAAATACATATATACTGTAGGGTTTATATACTTCTTGTAAAATTTAGGTATGCAAACCTTCAAACATACTTGACGTAGTTTGAAAATTTGTCCGACTTTAATCCTTTTCCAGCATTTATATTTATATTGAAGCAGAGTTTGCTACACATTGTACATGTACTTATTTCGCCAGCCTATGCTAATACACCACAATACATCAAACTGCAACTTAACTCTATTTATTTATTTATTTGAGCATTTATTTTTTGCTTGTTCACAAGAGCTTACATAAAGCTCATTAGTATGCATTAAACTACACAGTACAGTATATATTGGTCATTGTGGTAGTAAAACATTTTAATTAGAAAACTATTTAATTTGCTTTTTTTATACTGGACAAACTAATTATAACAGTGAGTCTAAACTAGACATTACAGTGTAATTAAAAATGTTACCTGAGAGAATAACTGTTTATTTGCTAACTTTACCCCTTCATTTCCAAATATGCCCTAAGAGTGTTTTAAGGGCTACAATGGCTGCCCCTTTGCCCTCTTCCTCCTCCAACAGAAACAGTTTAAATTCCCACCCCTTAGAAAACATCGGGTTGAGGACTAAGAATGAGGGTTAAAGGGTGAAATTGTTTCCAGCCTCATCTTTTTGTACTCGCCAAATCATTTAATTAAAGCCTACTTTGTTTTGTTATATGGCACGTTAAGTAGTTCAAATGTGGTTCTGACCTTTTTGTGAAAACACAATGAAGAGCAGATGATGCTGCCGCATTGCACTGAGCAGCATTTTGATATTTGCCACATTAAAGGTCAAGCCAGTCTGAAGGTTCAGCGTTTGACTTCAATGCACTAAGGACCCTCTCCGATGTTGTCTCAGGTCAGTGTCTGCAGGCCTCAACTCTCCTGCTAAGACCAACTCCATGGAAAAGAAATTTCACCTTAAAAGCAAAGAATTACAGGACACTCAAGACAAATGCCATAAGGTAGGAGTGTGCAAAGCCATGTTTCATGTTTTCATCACGGTTTAATGTTACCAAAAGGTTCATTAATATATTCTCAAGCGGGATTTGTTAAATAAAGCTCTTCTTTCCAAAATAGTGTTATAGAGCATCCTCTTGAAAAAGAAATTTCATGCAAACCAAAGTGACTGATTGCTCATTGGAAACTGTAAAGTTCTGTTTGAACAAAATCAGCCCAAAAATGTGGGTTTTGTTACCAGACTTGTTTATTCTGGCAGACTGGCTTAACACAGATCAGAAAAGCTTCTGTTTGTGCTTTAATAAGCCAAGATAATCTTCTTGTTTGTACATCACAGCTTTGTAATTTGCTGGATTCATGATGGTGCGATGGGTCAGAGAAATCACTTCTAATCTGAATCAGAATAAGCTTTCCCGGCCAACTGCAAGTTGGCATACAGACATATTGCTATTCATTTTTAAATCTCTTACAGTGGATGTTGCACAGTTGGAACAATAAAACCACTTTTTCTTTCTTTAATGCTTTAAATGTTCCGTCCTCCACAGTGTTTTGGTTTTTTTTGCTTTAAGATGGAGCAGGAAATCTCCAGGTTCCAGCGTAAAATGACTGACCTGGAGTCAGTGCTTCACCAGAAGGATGTGGAGCTGAAGGCGTCCGAGACTCAGAGAAGCATCCTGGAGCAAGACCTCGCCACCTACATCACTGAGTGCAGCGTGAGTCATACTACCAGCTCATTCAGATGGGCTTGTAGGCTGTCAGAGAATGCTTGAATGTGATGTTGTTAAAGGATTGATTGCTCATTCAGACATCTGTGCGGTTTTTACACCACTAACTGTTGATTGGACCTTCCTTGTGTTTACATGCATGTGTCTGCAGAGCCTGAAGCGAAGCTTGGAGGAGGCACGCGTCGAGGTCTCCAGAGAGGATGACAAGGCCATGCAGCTGCTGCATGACATAAGAGAACAGAGCAACAAGCTGCAAGAAATTAAGGAACAAGTATGTCCTGAGGAACAAAACGAGAAATTTTCGTATTCCATTCATAAAGTTTAGGCTGTTTTCAAGCCTGCTGTCTTTTTTTTTTTTTAAAGCTTTGTTTTAAGCCCTTACTGATAGTGGAGTGACTGAGGAAGCAGTGAGATAATATTTCCCCTCTGTGTGTGTCTGTTACACAGATAGGGCTTCCCCTCTGAGTGTCCAACACTCATAAAGGTCATCAGAGCAGATGGCATCCCTGTAAGGGTCAAAACACGAGCAATTGACCAAGAGGTTCTCCCAGCCACCATACAGAGAGAGGACACCCAGTGATTACACTGACCTAAAATTAATTTATTCGGATCTCAAACTAAATCAGACATACTGTTGATAAACCGGCTATGCAAACCATTATTGTTGTGAATGTATAGAAATCATTGAGCTAAAGAAATTTCTCGTCAAAAGAGAATATCTTCCAGTTATTTGTAACACGATTCTAGGAGAATAAAAGCGAATGTTGTAGGAAGTCGGGCTTTTTGGGTTTTTAGCTTTAATTCTTACACTTTTGCTGGAAAACTGTCACAAAGAGCCGCAGTTTGAGTTGATGACTGCACACTGAAATAGTGTCAGCAGATCTGGAAGATATGTCTTTGTATAGCACTGGCTGTCTGCACTTAGATCTCAGTTTCTAACTAATGCCACAGAAAAATGAATATTTGGCAACTGTTAAGACATATAAAGCTTTAAAAGAAACACAGCACATTTAATCTTTTCTTCGTTGAAATCCGCTAGGGATGTCCAGAGACTGAACAGTGATGTAGGAATAAATATTTTCCGTTACTGAGTCCCAGTTCTGGACACAGCAGTATGTTTTTTAAAGACGGATGGATGGATTTTGTCGTAAGTGACGTCCTGCAGGGCAGGCTTGAAAAGATGCATCTGACTGAACACATACAGCCACGGTCTTCAGTGTAGTCTGATTTAGTTCCTGCTTATGTCTTTATATACGGAGCAATTTCCTGGAGTGCTTAGCTAGTCTGGACATGGCTGGTTTATACTTTAGTTTGCAAGATTCCAGGTAATCATGTGCAGACAAAACTTAATGAGAAATAGTGCTCTGCTGATTCAGAACATCATGAAATGTAACGACGAGCATTTCAGCCGCTTTCTGTGTGGCTCTTCCCCATTTAAACAGCTGTTTAGGATTGTCAGCACAGCATGCAGAGCATGTCATATGACAGACAGGAAGCAGCAGCAGCTGATACGGTCTCTCCTTTACTGTCGATGTCATTTTAAAGGGTGCAAAACAGATTGTCAGGGAGAGGCCTGAATTATTAGATTGACAACATATGCACATGTCCTATTCTGCAATTTTCCAAGCTGTGTAGATGAACATGGGCTGATAAAAATGACTTGCTGGCTAACTGGGAGCGGCTGGCATAAAATCAGATAATATACTGACAATAGGTGTGAGGAATTAAGGTTAGTCAGGCACTCCAATATTAACCATTTAAATTGACTTGCCCAATTTCAGCTTTATTGATTAAAATTGGTTTAAGCAGAAACCTGCCATCAAGGGTCTTTGTGGTGTTATCAAGTTACAAATGGAGCTGAAACGATGTTTTTATCACTTTCAGACAATTAAACATTTCCTGCTTGTTGGGATTATTAAACGTACACCTGCTATGGGTTTTAAGCAAATTGGAAAAGACCAGATGATGAGGTCATGGCTTTGTAAGCTTCTGATAGATTAATTCACAACATTTAAGTTAATTGGAGGAACACATGCAGTTGTATGTTAAATCATCACAGTCACTCTGCTTCGATGTGTGACATGATGGGGAAAATCAAAATAAGTTAGAAAGAGAAGTCTGGTTCAATTTCCAGGTGCTGACAGATGCCACATTCATCTGTTCATACAATTATACGCCTGTATAAACCACATGGGAATGTCCAGGCATCATACCTTTCAGGAAGGAGACAGTTTCTCTGTCCCAGGGATGAACGTCTTTTGTTGTGAAATGTACGAATCAACTCCAGAACAAAAAGCAAAAGTCCTTGTGAAGGTTGTGACTGAAACTGGTAAGAGAATGTCATCATCCACAATGAAATGAGTCCTGTACAGACATGGCGGAGAGGCTGAAATGTCCCTCAGAGAGGAAGAAACCATTAAAGTAACACTGAAAAAAACAGATTAAAGTTTACAAACGGGTTCAGGTAGAAAGACCGGTAAATGGAAATATTAATGCAACATCCCAGGACATCAGCCAGGAAGTTAAAGCTTGGGTACACGTGTGTCTTCAAAATATACAATGACCCTAAGCATACCACCTAACTAGTTACACAGTGGCTTAAGGAAACTAAATAATTTCTTTAGAGTTTCCACCTCGAAGCCCTGAACTCTTTACCACAGAAAACCCTGTGGGCGGAGCTTAAAAGCTGAGCGCAAACTTCTGAATTTGAAGAAAATGGAAACAAATTCTGTTGCTCATTATTCTGGCATTTAGCTAAATTAATTTTGTAAATCCTTGCTGGCCTAAAACAGGAAATGGTTAGATTGATTTAATGTGAAACAAAGAGGGTTTTAAATAGGTTATACGTCATTATATACAGTGTATTTAAGTACCTGGTTTAAACTGTATACACTAAATCGATTCTAAGTCCATAATTATTGCCCCACTTGGGAGGATCATAGTTTTAATTTTTTTAGTGAGGGGAAAAAAAGAACTAAAATGTCTTGGGGGCCACTAATGCCATTTTGTTTCAACCGTTAGATGACTTTTCACATCTGCAACATATTTGTTTTTCCTTGCTATTGTCCTCCTTCAGGAGTACCATGCCCAGCTGGAGGAGATGCAGGTGACCATCAGACAGCTGGAAGAGGACCTTTCAGCTGCAAGGCGTCGCAGCGACCTCTATGAAGCCGAGCTGAGAGACTCCAGACAAACAAGCGAGGAACTTAAACGAAAAGCAGTGGAATACCAGCAGAGAATCCAAAAGGTTGTTTTTTTTCCACCAAAATAAACTATATTTATTGTTCATGTAAAGCACGTGTTGAGTAACAAATCCTTGTTATTTATTATGTTCTACGGTTTCATTTGCATTGGAAGAATTTGGGTTAATTCAGTATAAACCAGAGGTGGTTTACAAGAACAAAACTGTTGTACTGATAGCTGTGCGTACGTTCCTGCTAAATAATCAGTGTAGACATCCACATGATAAATTTCAATGTCACTGAAAACCACCAATAAAATACCCTGCAGGTTTTTATTTCTCAGAAGTTCGACCTTTTTTTAGTAAACTGTGTTTTCAGTGGGAAGATGTTGCCTAATCTGTTCAGGTTATTAATTTCTTAGGCTAAAGAGCAGGGAAAAGCTGATGTGGAGGAGCTGCTTTCCAAACTTGAAAAGGTAAGTGAGGGATCAGTCTGCTGTTTATTTTTGCAAAGCTAAAGTTGTCAAGTTTGATGACTGAATTCACTGTTTCCTTTCTTTTAGACCAACTCTGAGCAGCAGGTGAAAATCCAAGAGCTCCAAGACAAACTGTCTAAGGTACATTTGTCTGTTGTTTCTTCTTTCTCAAATAAAATAAAAAACAAATCATGTACTGGCGTACCCTCTATTAAAAACTTAGGGATTTGCTTCAATGCAAGCAGATTTGTCAGTTTTACACTTTTCCATAGAACTCACATCAGTAGCATTTTATGTCCCCCTGTTGGCCTCCATGGGTAGGAAATGGACTAGCATATCAAGATGTCTGTCTTGGGATCCATCAGCAGCCTTTGACCTTCTGATTTTTCCCCAGGCAGTGAAAGCGAGCACAGAAGCCACCGAACTGCTGCAGAATGTCCGACAGGCCAAAGAGCGGCTGGAGCGGGATCTGGAGCGCCTGCGGGGCAAAACGGACTCCAGTGATACTTTGAAGCGTCGTCTGAGAGAGACGGAGGTACCAGCCTAAATCTACATACAATGTCCAGTGCCCTGTAAGGGTATTTATATGTTTTCTTATGTTACAAACACAACTTCAGCGTATCAGGTTTTATGTCTCTGTCCAACTTAAATTACATGCTGGACAAGGAAAGCAGTTGTTAGGAAAAAGGTTGAGAGCCAATTGGTAACTCTGGAGGAGCTGCAGTGATCCAGAACTCAGGTTGGAGAATCTGTTGAACAGCCAGTTGGTAGCTGTTTACTCCATAAATCTGGCATTTTTTGAAAAATGACTAGAAGAAAGCCATTGGTAGAATAAACCTCTAATGGCAAGAAGTCATTTAGGGGGTACAGCAAACATGTGGAAGAAGGTATTCTGGTCAGATAGGACCACAGTTTACATTTCTGGTCCACTTCCAAAACACTGTTGCAGAAAACTATCACCGTGAAACATGGTGATGGCAACATCATACAGTGGGAATACTTTCTTCAGCAGCGACAGGGAAGCTAATCAAAGTTGATAGGAAGATGGATGGAGCTAAAAAGAGGGCAAGCCTTTTAGAGGCTGCAGAAGACCTAAGGCGGGTTGGAGGTTCAACTTCCAGCAGGACAACGACTTGAAATACAACCAGTGCTACAGAGTTAAATCAAATCATTTGCATGTGTTGGAATGGCCCTGTCAAAGTCCAGACCTAAACCCATTTGAGAATTCTTGGCAAGACAAGAAAGACTTGGACCCTTAATTGCAGCTAAAGGTAGTTTTACAAAAGAAATGGTGAACACACATACACCATGTATGAAATACCATGTCTCTTTCTTAGGTCTTTGTGTTGGTCTTTCACATAAAATCCCAATAAAACACACTGAAGTTTGTGTTTATAAGATAAGTGATGAACAAGTTCAAATGGTATGTATACTGTTGCCAGGCACTGTTTTGTTTTTCTTTCTTCTGCGTGGATAGACATCACCATCACCACTTTTCTGCACTTACTTTTTATCCTGGATTTTGTTTTTGTTGTTGTGTAAGCAGGAGGGCAGGAAGACTCTGGAAAACCAGGTAAAGAGGCTGGAGATGGTCGAGCGGCGGGAGAATAAGCTGAAAGATGATATTCAGACCAAATCCCAGCAGATCCAGCAGATGGCTGAAAAGATTCTGGTAAGAGACCCTGAGATAAAGCTCATTATACTCTTCGCTACTCCACCCCTAATTTCCCCACTGCTCTGTGCCTCCCACACATCCAACACCGTAACAATCTAGTCTCAGTCATTAATGGTTGTAGGAAATGGACATAGGGAGCAAAGCCTCACGAACAGTTTAAAAAGATTTGTTGTTGCATTTTCAACATGAACAGGCACCGCTACAGTCAGCTTGTGGATTTCCAGCTTTTTAATGCAAGTTTGGTTTCTGTTGGTTTTGGAGTTAGAGTAGATTTATTAGCTGCCTCATTCTGTCGTCATTATTTTACTTCAGATATTGTTATAATGTTTTGAATTTCCACAGGAGCTAGAAGAGAATCTGAGGGATGCCCAGTCAACGGCTCAGAGGATGGAAACTCAGCTGGTTCAGAAGGAGAGGCTTTTTGAAGATAAGATCAAGGTGGGTCAGAAATTATTCTTCTAGCACAAAGTCGTCTTGATTGGGAGACCCGACAATGCTTTATTTCAATTTTCCACCCCTACGTTTACAGTTATACTATGAAGTATGTGTTTATCTTGTAGCAGGTTACTGGTAATAAGTGAAGCATGAACGTGTCTAATAAAATCTGACCCGTCTCGTATTTTCCGGCTCGGACTGATCCAGGTGCTGGAAGCCCAGATGAAGACAGACATGTCTGAGAAGGAGAGCCTCGAGGCCAAAAGGGCGCAGCAGGAGGAAGAGTCGAGGGAGAATTGCAAACTAATCAGCGAACAGAAAGCTGTAAGACGACAAAATCCTTGAAGTGGATTCAGAACCTTATTATGTCTGCTTAGTTAGGAGATGTGTGTTCTTAAGGGACCTATGTGGGAACGTACAACAATTTGGTTGTTAGATTATTTATTTATTTATATTTTTTAATTTGCTTCTTGGCACTGTTGGTTCTTCTACCAGTTTGATTGTGTTGGCACGCAGTGCTACAGAAGACAAGTTAATTGGCAGGATGTTTCTTGTTGCTCAATACAGCCTGGGCTTAAGTTTTAATCTCATTAATATGTTAAACTGAGGGAGCTAAGAAGCTTTCTTACATAGTCATCTCACATGGACATATCAGCCAGCTACTAAATTAATTCAAGTAAGGATTTGGTCAACATACAGCATTGTGTTAACCATCTGATTTTATTCTTAATCTGATTTTTGTCATAAATTATTGAGAAACCTGTTTTGGGTTAGAGTGCGCTTGTTAGACCTTGATGCACAGGGCGTTAATTGTATCAGCTTTCTGCTGCAGACCATTAATGCTATGGATTCCAAGATGAAGAACCTGGAGCAGCGCATCGCTGAGCTGTCAGAGGCCAACAAGCTGGCCGCCAACAGTAGCATCTACACCCAGAAGAATATGTGAGTGAACGAAACGTCCTGCACATGCCAGGTTCTCACGGAGATTTTTACTCCGGTGTCCTCACCAATGTACACTTAAACAATATCGGGGCCTTTCTTCCTGATATGCTGTTTATTATCAGTATTTCAGAATAATATGGCTCAATTTTTAGTGTTTTTATTTTATATTTGTGTCTTAAATAAATAATCAGTGGTTAATCACACACACACTTTTCCAGTTTTTTGCCATATAATCACAAACTTTAATGCTTTATCTTGAGAGTCATGTGATCAACAAACACAAAATAGTGCAGAATTGTTTGGTGGATGGAAACGTTTAATGGTTTTCCATTGTTTTTACAAGTAAAAATATAAAATAGGTTGTATTTTACTTTGATACCTCTAAATTAGAAAACAAACAGGATCATGAAGACCAAAGAGTTAATGCTCTGGTCAGATGAGAATAAAATTGAACTTTTCAGTCTACATACAAAACACAGTCGCAAATTCTGCACATTGCCCTGAACACACCATCCCATGGTGAAACACGGGGGTAGCGGTGTCATGGGACAGGGAACCTGATGGGTGGCGCTAAATGCATGGCAACTCATGAAGACGGCACCAGTAGGGCTGCAAAACATTTCATATGGTTTAGGTGAACGATGACGGGAAGCATGCAACTAGAGCTACAATGGAATGGAATATCCTACAAAGCATATTCAGGTGCCAGTAGAACCCAGACCTAAATAAATTAAGAATCTTCAGAAAACTTTGAGGTTTAAGTTTGTTTTTTATCTTTTTAACGAAGAATGTGTGGATATTTTCACCTCTAGGTGTGCAAGACTGGTAACGATTTCAGACAAAGGTGGTGGCAGAGGGTGGATTTCACATGCATGCCAACTTTTAAAATCTTTATTTTAAAAGAATTAAAACCATGTATCCTTTTCCTTTCACACATTTCCACACAATTATGGGCTACGTTTTGTTGGTCTATCATATGAAATCTCAATACAATACATAGAAGTTTGTGATTGTAATGGACAGAAGTTTAAGAGGCGATAAATTTTGCAAGGCACTGTTTGCTGTGGTACTGTAGTGTCTCTCTCAAGAGATGAGTCAAATAAATACATAATAGCCATATTTGGTTTTGCTTTTCTTGGCAGGAAAGCCCAGGAGGAGATGATTTCAGAACTTCGTCAGCAAAAGTTTTATTTGGAGTCTCAAGCAGGCAAGCTTGAGGCTCAGAATGCCAAACTAGAGGAGCACCTGGAGAAAATGAGTCAGCAGGAGCAAACCAGGAGAACCCGGCTGATGGAGCTGGAGAGCAGGCTGCGGGAGGTGAGGCAAACGGATGGTGCTAAATCTGTAAGCTCGAGATTAAGTAATTCACTTAAACCGGCGCAGAATCCAGCCTTGCACCATTACAATGGACAGAAGGGATTAACAGTCTGATCATCTAGTCGGCTTTTATAGCTTTCATGTAAATGAACCAAAAGACACAAGTCTAGAAAGACGCCCCTAATATGAACAGAGTCAAAATCAGCTTTATTGGCCAGATTTGTGCAAACAAGTGACGTATTAGACTTCAGTGCCTAATGAACAGATATTTAAATAAAAATCGAACAAAAGGACCTGTATGTATACATATACATGTGACACATTCTAGGCAGATACTCCTTGTACTTTTTGTCCATCACACTGGGAGATTGATCATAATGCTCCAATGTTTAGTTTTATGTATCATTTGAAAAGAGATTGAGAACTACAGCCTCCTCTTACTTTTGAGAGCTTGTCTGGAGATGTTGCTGACAGCCAGCCTGCTGACATGTCTCTGCCTCCTCACACTCTGTCCTGAGAGGATACACAGCCTGTCTCTAAATACAAGGCCCCGCTGTCCTTTAACTCGCAGACACCTTTCCTCTGCCGTCTCTGAGACAAAGATGTAGAAATCTGGCAGATATAATTTGCCATCGCATCTGTTTAACAGAGAAAATGAAAACATATTTTATTAGTTTGAAAGATTCATGAAGCCGATTTTTGTGGCTGAATTCTGATCTTTGGTTTTTGTAAAGTGCTGACCCACCTGTACGGATTTTGGCTGATTTCTCTTTAAGAGCTATATTTAAAAGAATTCAAAATATTTATCTTTAGCCATCCTGTCATTTATTATTTTATTTAAATTAGGAGCAGAGGCAACGTCCAACCACGTGTTTGAGAGAGCTGTCTCTGTTTTAAATGAGCGAAACCTTGACATTTTAGACACTATTTATCATCTTATATTAGCGATCAGTGCAGTTAATGATTGTAAACATCAGTCTATGTTTGTACCTCAAATGTGAGATTTCCAAATTCACCATGTTGCATGACAGACAGGTTTAACGGTCCAAAAGGAGAAGAGAAAGCAGCCTTTACAGTAATTTGTTCAGTAGGGGCACACTTATCGATCGGCGATCAGCCGATACTTGCATGTGAAACCGATCTTATCTACCTCCACAAAGGTCTGGAAATCTGCCACAGACCCCTTTTGCTCTGCTGTGAGAGACGGCTAACTGACAGACCCGGCCACCAGATCACGTCTGCACGTTCGCGGTTAACAATCGTCTCCCTACTGACAAAGAGTGTTGTTGTTCACATAACCTGGTAACGTTTAGGTATGGTTTGTTTACTGATCAGTTAAAGAGAGAAATTTTGAGTTTCAGAGCAGCTGCTCAAGATGAAAATCAGCTAAATACTTGGTGCACCTGTATAAAAGATAAGTCTGCTTTTCACCTTTTGTCTGGATTTATTGATTTGTTTTGCTGATTAAGCAGTTTTTTCTGTAATAGCTTATTTGTTTTATATTGCTTCTTTTTTCTTCTTGTATTTGTTTTACAAAGCCAGCATAAAATTACCTTTGCTGCTGCTCCATTACTATAGCGCTGGCTCCCTAAAACGCAAGGAGTCCAGTTCTCTGCACATATTCAAAAAGGCTGACAATTGTATGTGAATACCATCTCCTACAAGTATCGTGGCATACATGTAAGACGTTAAAACAGTCTGCAAACGTATGGATTGTTAAATGTTTCTGAGGTCTGAATAAGTATGGAAAAGAAAACGGAGTATGGAAACACGTTAACTTTTTTCTGTAATCCATTCTCTAAAGGTTGTGCTCATCCATTCATTTTTCATCCATCCATCTGCCTGTCAGTTTCATCCACACACTCCTTTGCCCATCTGTTTGTCTATCCATCCATCCTCTTCATTCTCAGTTTTTTTTAAGCCAGGCCACGATAGAAATATCTGCCATAAATTCGTAATGCTGGCTAAAAAGGACTGAAAACTGAGTTTGGAGAAGTATGGAATTTTGACACGAAAGACCTGCAGCAACCCTGTTATAAAGGCAGAATTAATTCTTACTTTGTTTTCCATGTAGATGGGCCTTGAACATGAAGAAGAGAAACTGGAGATTAAGAGACAGGTGTCAGAGTTGACCCTGTCTCTTCAAGAGCGTGAGTCCCAGATCAGCAGCCTGCAGGCAGCACGCCTCGCCCTGGAGAGTCAGCTGCAGCAGGCTAAGACGGAGCTGGAAGAGACCACTGCTGAGGCGGAGGAGGAAATCACTGCACTGAGGGTAAGAGACGCTACTCCAAGCAGACAAGGACAAGCTCTCATACAGTTACTGTACAGTAAGTTTGGCATAGAGGGGAGGAGAACAGCAGATATCCTGCAGCAAAATGCCTTAGGTCCCTATCGAAAATGACAACCCAAAACTGAAAAGCTGGTTCCATGTATTGTTTGAATGAAGGATAATCTTGCAGTCTAAGACCTTTTTTATCTGGAAAAGTTCTGATTTACATATTTTTACATTGCACATTATTTTATTGTAATTTTCCCATCTTTGTTTTTTTTTTTCTTCTTCTGCAGAACCACAGAGACGACATTCAGCGCAAATTCGATGCCTTAAGGGACAGTTGTTCAGTAAGTGCTGCCGCTGCTTTTTTTTCTCTTAATTGATCATGACTAACAGATATCTGGCGTAAGATTTGTGCCGTATGGCAATTTATGTGATGCACTGAGTTACATTTTAGCACAGCAACATGTTCCATTTACCAAAACAAATATCTATAGCAGCTTTTATTTTGGCCACTTTTATATACAGGTTTAACACCTCCAACTGTCTGTTTTGCCTCAGGTGATCACTGACCTGGAGGAGCAGCTCACGCAGCTGAGTCAGGAGAACGCTGAGCTGAACCGCCAAAACTTCTACTTGTCAAAACAGCTCGATGAAGCTTCGGATGAGAGGGAGGATAAGATGCAACTCAGCCAGGAGGTGGACCGCCTCAGGAGGGAGGTGGCTGACCGTGAGATGCACCTCAACAACCAGAAACAGGTTAAATGAGAGCAGTTAAATTATCCTAGAACTTAATTAACGGCCACAGAAAGTATGTTGTAGCATTGCAGCCACTTAAGACTTAATAGCATTTACTGTTGGTGAAAATACTGTGAGAATAATGGCATGATATTGCCAAACCGTGTAAATATTTTCTTACATTTATGCTCTTAGAACATTGAGACACTGAAGACAACATGCAGCATGCTGGAAGAGCAGGTGGTGGAGCTGGAGTCTCTGAATGATGAGCTTCTGGAGAAGGAGAGACAGTGGGAGGCATGGAGAGGAGCTCTGGAGGATGAAAAGAACCAGGCCGAGCGACGCACCAGAGACCTGCAGAGACTACTGGATAATGAAAAGCAGAACAGGTAAAATGTTAGCCTCTTTAATGTTTTTCTTGTTCACAAACATGCAACTTGATTGTTGTATGTCACTGTCTTTGTATATATTTCAACATTATAAAGACAACCTTCTGGTTCTGATCACAGGCTTCGTGCAGAGCAGCGCAGCACTGAGTCTCGTCAGGCAGTGGAACTGGCAGTCAAGGAGCATAAGGCTGAAATACTGGCATTACAACAGGCTTTAAAGGAGCAAAGACTGAAAGCTGAAAGTTTGTCTGACACTGTAAGTCTCCCACCAATCTGCAGTTATGTACCATACTTCTTACTTCGTCCAGACTTATTTCTAAACCTTGTAGGGTTTATGTGACAGAATGTGTGCTGGGAATACACTCCAGATGGTATGAATTACTGCCTGCAAATAAGGTGCTTGTTGGAATAGGGCTTTTATTGATGTATTTGAACATTGCCCTGTTGGAATACCACGGTATTTTATCCAAACTGTTGCTCCAAACTCGGCTCAACTGAATTATTACTGGAAGGTGCTTGAACACCAGTGACACTAGCCACAGTAAGGCCACTTGAACATTAGCATTAACTGTGAAACTGCCTACCAACACAAGCCCCTGATCCTAAAAGGAGACCCTCAAGTTTGACAGATTTTTGCAGCTGCCCACACAGAAAATCCAAATGAGCTTCTGGAGATGTTTTATGATCAGAGGAGACAATTGAGCTATCTTGACTCAAAAGTATGATTGAAGGAGTCAAGGTGTGCCTTTACAACCTAGGAACACAATATTGATTGTCAAGCATCATGCTGAGGGTCTGTCGCTGGACGGTTGAAACTTGGACACATTTAAGTGTTGAAACAGGACAAAGATCACCAACATATCCAAACTAGTTCTGGAATGGATGCAGCAGGCAAGGATTAGGCGTGTGATTTTATGGATAACTGAGCCTTATCCATTTTTTAACCTTACAGGCTGACTCAGCCTGTAGCTCAGTCAGCCTGTAGCTTTATTTGTTAAAACATGTTTGTGACTGGCTTTTGTCACAGTCTGACATTCACTCGTATGTTGTCACAGCTCAATGATCTGGAGAAGAAGCATGCAATGCTGGAGATGAATGCTCGCAGCTTACAGCAGAAGCTGGAGACGGAGAGAGAACTGAAACAGAGGCTGATGGAAGAGGTAGAAGTTGATCAGCAGTTAACCAGAGTAGCATATCTGCACATATTAAGGATATTGTCTTCAAATGTATTTTCTATTTTAACTGTGTTTGGATGTTGGTGGTGCCCCTATAGCAAGCAAAGCTCCAGCAGCAGATGGACCTCCAAAAAAGCCACATTTTCCGTTTGACTCAAGGCCTTCAGGATGCCCTGGACCAAACTGACATGCTCAAAACCGAGAGGACAGACCTGGAGTACCAGCTGGAGAATATACAGGTGCTCAGTACTGTACCTCTTCAGTCGAATGAAATGTGATACCCCTCTAAAGAGGAAGACGCTCCTACTTATTAAATACATTAGCCAGAGCTAAAAGTGTCTCAATGGACCGACGATGATAAATTCTGATTAGTTTTCCCAAACCGACTTGTTTTCGAAGCAGTTTTCTCTGAGCGATTCCTTCTCTGAGCCTCTGATTTCTGCTCTACAGGCTGTATACTCCCATGAGAAAGTAAAAATGGAGGGCACCATCTCCCAGCAGACCAAACTTATTGATTTCCTGCAGGCCAAAATGGACCAACCCACCAAAAAGAAGAAGGTACGGAAAAGTATATCATAGTTTACAAAACCATACCACAATCTCAGTCAGTTTTAGGGTAAAAACACATTTATAGTAACAGTGTTATGCTAAAATCTTAACGACAAAAATGATTGCCATTTCTCCTCTGGTACAGGGTATCTTTGGACGGCGGCGTGAAGATGTAGGCACCACTACTAACGGCGCTCTGGTTCAACAGGCCCAGCCTGCTGTCCCCATGCCGTACGGTGACATGAAACTTGCTTTGGACAAGGAGCGCTCCCGCTGTGCAGAGCTGGAGGAGGCTCTACAGAAGATGAGGATAGAGCTACGGTCCCTTAGAGAAGAAGGTAGGGATGGTCATCTTCAAAGTTCTGGGCTCTGACTTAAAATTTTTTGTTAATAGTGATAATAGTAATCACATATTCTTTTGGAAACAGTCACATATTGTGCTAATCTTGTTGTATTTGCATCTGGTGCTACAGCGGCTCATTTCAAAGCCCAGGAACACGTGGCTCCTTCCACACCAGCCCAAGCTCGACACCAGATCCTCATGTCAGCCATCGTAAAATCTCCAGAACATCAGCCTAATCCCAGTAGCCTGCTCAACCCCTCCATCCGCTGCAAAGAGACGTCTACACCTGAAGGTTAGTCAGACAAAACCCAACTCACTGAATAAACAGGTAAACAAGTGTTAATCTGTTACTCAGTGTAAATATGAACCTTGAAATTCTTGCCTTGAGATTAACACATTTCCCCTCGCAGTCGCTTTCAACCTGATTCTAGCAAGTGGACTGTTTTTGGCCATCTCTTTTGTCCATGTCCTGTGTTGTATGTGTTCTCCCAATGGCCCTTTTCACAAAGCAAGAACATCACCTGAAATAAAGTTGAATAGCTGAGCTGAGACTAACTAAATGAACATTGCATGAACTAAAACATAATATCAAATATTATTAACTGGTTATCCAGCTAAGGTTATAACATTTTTGCTGTATCTCACAATATAAAGCAGCAGGGAATTACTAAGGTCTCACAGATGCACCAATCAGGAGATGGCAATCTGGCCATTTGCCCTTTGGTGACCTCTAAGAGAGACCAACAGCACGTACTAAGACACACTGAGAAACCACTTCACAGTTTTTAAAATTGGGGGATCTCCAGGATCAGCTTAGGCCCCCCATCAACTGTGGGACCTATTTCCTCCCCGCCAAATTCCCTGCCAGTGGTTGGTGTCTCTGCCCGCTGGTGTATTGGTGGTTCTCGGTGTCCAGGGCTGGGTGCCGGCTCACTCCCGGTGGCTGCTTGCCGGGGCCTGGGCCCCCTGGCTCTGTCGGGCCTCTAATTGGGGGGTGATGTGCCCGGGGGTCTCGGGTCTCTGGGTCCATGGCTGGAACTGCTCCGGCGTAGACTGCTGCCGGCGGGGCCTGTGGGCTCGTTGCTGCAGCTCCCTGGGGCTTCTGCACTGTCTGATGGGTGGTTCCCCTGGGGCTCTCCATTGCTCTTCTCTAGGGGGTTGCCGTATTCCCGGCGGTGGTCCTCCCGGGGTTCCTGTGCTTTGGGGGGCCTTTAGATGTCTGTGGCTCAGAGCTCCTCCGTGTCTGTTTTGGGTCAAGGGGGGCAGGTCTGTGGCTTCTCACACTTGCTATTACATATTGTTATGGGAAAACCTTGAATACGCAATCGCTGTGTAAGCACACTTTCACTTGGGATTCAGGTGTTAACAGATGCACAGGTGTTGAGCCGCAGTTACCACTAAATACATCTTGCATTCATTAGTACTGTGCACTTTTCCGTAACATTACTGTTGTTATATATGTTTCTGCAGATGTAGAAGCAGTCTTCTAGGGTGTTATCTAGTATTCTCTTCATCCTTCTTTCTCTCTTCTATTCTGTTCTCCTATTTGTATTTCCAACTTTGCTCCCCCGTTTGACATTATCAGTGGCCCAAAGTTAGAGGCATATCACTTTGGTGCATATATAAGAATAATCTTGTAATTTCTTTATCTGTGGGATTCAAAAGTAATATTTCTATTTAATTGGAAAAAAATTCTTTATTATGAAAAAAAAAATGTATTAGTTTATTAGTCAATCGACAAATCAGACCGCAAAGAAACCGGAAGTTTAGATCAGCAATAAAAAGTCTGATCGGTGCATCACTTTTAAGTAATCCAGGCTCGCTTCTAGCTTAAATCACAAACACATTATTGATGCAGTTTTCGCCATGGAAACTGAGCCACTGCTACTTTTACCATGGCTAGGTTGAGTGAATCCCAGCAACAGTTGTAAACAGCTCAGTGATCACCTAACGAGCTTTGAGGAAAATGATCAAAACAGGATAAAGGAATAATATGACATGTAAAACAACCACCTTTTATGTGGAAAAAAATCAACGCAATTATCTAGGACTCAGCAACCTGTAGGAAAGCAGGTAGAATTTGTTGCTCTTGCTTTGTGCTGCAGGCTCCTGGCATCCATGTGTTTTTCCTTGCATTTAGCTATTGTTAGACCACTTTCTTCTTTGTGTCTCTTTCCTTTTGCTCCTCACAGAAAAGAGGAGGGTCACGTTTGAAAGTAAGTTAGCCACCATCAAACACCTGAGCATGCTGTACGCTGTGGAAACTCTTCATTATCACTGTGTTCATCTGTTTTACCGTCTAATTTCACTAAAGACTGCTTTCCTCCTTGAGTCATGATATAAAAAATATTGCGGGATAGGTAGCTTTTTACTCAGAAGCATTTAAATACATTTCATGCTTACTAGCATGTGCAATCTGATTTTTAATTTGACTGTTTTAAGGTCCTGGAACGCTCATTTATACCAAATTCTCCAAGTTCATTATTCAAAATGCCTTCTAGTGCTTGAAAACAAGGTATCTGATACAAGTCTTTGCTTACCCCCGCAGTTATTTATTCTGTAACAGAATATTAATGTACCACTTCTCCTCATTTCTGTAACTTCTTTTCCTGCACCCTTTTTGCATTGCAGAATTTGGCCGGCGTGTGAAGGAAAGAATGCACCACAACATTCCTCATCGTTTCACTGTTGGCCTCAACATGAGGGCTGCCAAATGTGCCGTCTGCCTGGACACTGTTCACTTTGGACGGCAGGCTGCCACTTGTTTAGGTCTGTATCACACTTTTCAGCGGCACAGATGGAACATAAAAATATTTCAGAGGACACTTTATTGGCAAGATATGACAAAAATACCAGAGTCATTCTTGTAATGCAGCCTTCAAATGGATTATTCTGGCTTCTCTCTTCCTGGGTAGGTTTAGCAGTTTCACAGTAATTGTCTTAGAAAAGATAGTGTCCAAGTTGATTAATCGATTGCTGGTCAGGAGTTTACATTTAGCCCACTCATCGGCAAGAACATCTTAAACATTTTGGGCTTTTAACGGTGCATTTAAGCTGGTCAGCCTGAATTAGTGCCTGACAGTAGCATATAACAGCATTACTATAGTACAGCCACTATAGAATAATGCACAGTATTCTGGCTATTTATGCAACAGTACTTATGGTGGCTAGCAAGTTGAATTTACATTGTGGCGCGTAATACCACACAAAAGGTAATGTTTCAGCACATTTGTGCTGAAGTGTGTGCATTAGGGGTGCACCAATTGCAGATTTCTGGACAATTACCGAAAGCCTGACCTGTTGATCCCGATTTTGGCCGATAACATTTTTATAATTCTTTTTTTTTTTTTTTTACTGTCCTAGTATCCCCTTGCAACCCTCTGACTTCAGCAGAGCTTTAATAAATTGGTTGGTTTCCAGGCATCAACCAAACCTTTAAACATAGTCCACACATTTCCAGTAATGTCTCTATTTTAATGCATTTGTTATCATTGTCCTGCTACACCCAGTACTGTTCAGGTTCCAATCGACTAGTTATTCATTTTAGGTGTAGCTGAAGAATTATAATTATTCCTTAATTATTATCTTAGTTGTTTCTTCCATTGCACTAGTACCTCAGTGGCCAAAATAGACCCTTATCATTATTCATCCACTACTATGCTTTACAGTGGGTATGCTGCTCTGAGGTTTGAAAGCCTAATGAATGTGACATGTAAATGCACATAGCATATCCCTTTTTAATAAATGTATGAAGGGACATTTTAAAGGATTTTTTATCCTTCTCTTGGGTTCACTGCAGAGTGCCACACCCTGTGCCACCCCAAGTGTTCCCCGTGTCTGCCGGCCACCTGTGGTCTACCAGCTGAGTATGCCACTCACTTCTCAGAGGCTCTATGCAGAGAAAAGGCAAACTCACCTGCTTTGCAAATGAAGGAGGCCACTGGGCATGTTCGCTTGGAAGGATGGCTGAAGCAACCTAGGTAATAGTCTTTCCCAGTACAAGTATTGTACGGCCTTACTAAATATGGTTTTATACAGCACCAGTAAGTATTTTTAAAAATCATATTTCATTAAATAGAAATGGCAAACGTGGCCAGCAAGGATGGGAGAGGAAATATGTGATTCTGGATGGAACCAAATTATCAGTCTATGATACTGAGCCCACAGAAGGTCAGTAATTGGGTTTTTTTTCTGTACATTGCATTTTTAAAGGAATATTATTCTGTGAAATCTAAAGTAAGGAAGTTTTGTAATACTTTAAGTTCGGGTATTCCTGTACAGATCACAGTAAAACCACAGCTATTTATTTTCCCCTAGACTCTCTAAAGGCTGAGGAGGAGTTTGAGCTGTGTTTACCTGACGGGGAGGTAGCTGTTCATGGAGCTATTGGTGCCACTGAGCTCATCAACACTGCCAAGTCAGGTAAAAAAATACAGCTTCTCATATACTGAAAGACTTGTGTTTTATTATTTTTTTACTAAAGACAAGTTCAAATATTGATGCCTGATGGCTTTATTTATCTAGGAAACAAGTAATTTAGTTACAGTTGATCACAAAAACTCAACCTTGCTTGACTCATCAACTAAAGTCTGTGTTCTAATTGAGGAAAAGATTAGGACAACCTGCTGTCTAATAGTTAGTTTTTACCCTTCTTGGTTAAAATACCTTTAGTGAAAAACATCTTGTAGCCATCTACCAGTCATTGACCTCGGTCTGAGGAAAGCTGGCCCCACCATACACTTTCAGCTGTGAGATGTTTGAGGCTTTTCACGTACAGCCCGTTTCAAGAGTCCAGTTCTTCATCACCTCTAATTTCTCCAGCACCCTTTGATACACAGTAGAATCAGGGTTTCTTCCTTTCTTCTGTCCCTCCTTTCATGCCTAGTTTCGTATATCGCTTTCATAAACTGTAAAATGCTGAGTAATAATGTTCTAAGCATTTACTTCTCATATGATGTCCACAGACATCCCATATGTGTTGAAGCTAGAGTCCCATCCCTACACCACATGTTGGCCAGGCCAGGTCCTCTACTTCATGGCTCCCAGCTTCCCTGACAAGCAGCGCTGGGTGGCAGTGCTGGAGTCGGTTGTGGTTGGCAGCCGCGGATCTAAAGACAGAGCAGAAACTGAGGCGGTAAGTATTCTTTAGAATATTTATACATCATTTTAGGATTTTACCATGTTCAGTATGTAATTAAATTAATGTAAACAAGATCTATGAAAGCAGCCTGCTGCTTTGTTAATAGTAGATTACTTTTAAAATTGTTGTCAAAAGCTCTTAGTCTTGTTTGGGGCAAAAGTTGGAAAGATAAAATAAGATGATTTTTATTCCTCATCAGCCAGCATCTTCACTTCTTTTTTCTCTCCTACTTCTTTCTCTCTCTTTGCATGTTTTCAATATCTTCATCCTGTACTTATTTGTTGTCCTTCTTTATGTGAATGAATTGTTTGTACGTATGTAATTGTGTGTGTGTGTGTGCGTGCGTGCGTGCGTATATCTCCATTCAACTCGGTTATGTGAATCATGTTATAGGCAGGCGTTTCTAAAAGACAGAAGAACCTATCACCTCTGGTTCAGGTACAGTAAGTGGCTCCACGAACGCTCGGGCTTCAGTCGTCCGTCCGACTGAGCATGTTAGCTGTCCCCTACTCTGCAGAAAACTGTGTACACGATAGTTCAGGTCAGCACAGTCCAGGGTCAGCTACTCATTATGGTTGATCAGAACAGCTGCCCTGTAAAACAGTTGCAATCAGTCCTGCATACATTTTCATTAATACGCTTCAATGACATTAATGCATGGACACGAGCATGCTGCTGCAGACATTTCTCTTGGTGTTCGATGCTGTCTTGCATGCTCCTGCAAAAGCTGTGCTTTAGCCCTTTTCAGTGAATCATGACGTGATTTCAGTTTTTGCAACAGCAGACATCATGGCCTGGTACTTTCTCTGTGTTCTACAAACATTTTATTTTTCCCATCTTGTGCTTTCTTTGTAATGCTAGGCCACCTCTCAACTTGTCAGCTTTTTCCCAAAATTATGCCCCTGCCTCTGCCTCCTCTATGTAGAAATATCCCATTTATGTTACTTTCTAACCTCTGCCATCATTACCATAAACTGGAACGTGTTGTAACATTTACTGTACTTTTGTAACTTTAGTAAGACCTTTCCATGACATTCGTGACGTGAGGTTTTAAGGGTGCACCGATCGATCGGCCGGCCAATATGTCGACCCTTACATGTGAAAGCAATCTTTTTCACTGATCGTACTTGTCTAACCCGTTGTGCAAGTTTTGTTTATTTTTAAAATGTGAAAAATGAAGGACCAAAGGAACTGCAATGCTCTAAATGTTTCATTTATATTTCAGAGCACTACCTTATGTACAGTTGTAATATTTTACGGGTATTGTTTAATGTTTTTCAGTAAAATAAGATTGGAACATTGGAGGTGTTATTGTGACCTTATAATGCCTGACAACGGCCGTCATGGAAAATCTGTATCGGCCAAAATCGGAATCAGCCGGTCAGGCTTTTTCAAGATCGGTAATCGGCCAGAAAACTGCAATCGGTGCAGAAAATTGGAGTTGTTCTGTAATGTGACGGAGAACGACGGAGAGCGGGTCCGTCGACTGTGATGTTCGGAGTAGTCACGGAGAATGTGGAACCATTAATTAACATAACAACGGAGTCGCTCCGTTGGTCGGAGCGGAACAGAGCAAAGCATTCTTTCGCCTCCCTCTAAGAGCAACAGTAGCAGCTTCGCAGGCAGGAAGGGGCCGGCGGTGCTGGTTTTTCAAAATAAAGTAAATTTTAGGGTTTCATGATATTTTAATTTCGAACTCTATGATTATGATTAGTATACTGTAAGTGCGTAAATAAAAATTAACAAAACAACAATGCATAGATAGATAGATAGATAGATAGATAGATAGATAGATAGATAGATAGATAGATAGATAGATAGATAGATAGATAGATAGATAGATAGATAGATAGATAGATAAACACAATGCATACAAAACTTAGCTGATTCAGTGGAGGTGTGACAAATTGTGTGCTTCATACATCCCCCTATATGTGAATTAAACCTCCCTATATTGTTGCTTAACTAGTGAATTTCTCTGGCTGCAAAATTCCACTCCATATACCTGCCTCTGACTCAACTAATGTGGAGATTTTTTAAAAATCTTTCTTTGGCTCTTTTTTTATTGTCTTTATAGAAACTTCTGGGCAACTCTCTGCTGAAACTGGAGGGGGATGACCGTTTGGACATCAACTGCACCCTGCCCCTTACAGACCAGGTACAGTAATGGAGATTGTTTAACCGTGCTTGTGGTTAGAAGGTTTGCCTGACTGCTGCATTTTTCTGATGGCCCCCCTCATCTTGTACTACAGATTGTCTTAGTTGGCTCTGAGGAGGGTTTGTATGCTCTCAACGTCATAAAGAACTCTTTGACGCACATCCCTGGACTGACTTCAGTTTTCCAGATCCAGATCCTGAGGGAGCTTGACAAGCTGCTTATGATCACCGGTACGGCATTCTCCCTTTATGATAACCTTATGCAAAAAAAAAGCCCACAATTTTTATAATTTGTATAAAAATACTTTAAACAAAGCTGTGAAATGATCACTTTAATTAAGAGAAAAGGAACAATTATTCCTGCTGCAGGGAAAAAGGTAAAACACAGATTTTAAGTTATAATATCTGTAACATTTGGTTAATAATGGTTAATTAGTTTGTCTATCTGCCCTGGCTGGACTGCCTGCAGTTAGCTGTAGATCATTAATAAGAGTACTTCCACTGTCTGTGTTCATCCTGGCTGGAAATATTTCCAGTCGATTGTGGTATCTTTGTTGTGAGAACGGGAAACCTTTCAGCCAGCTGACCATCAAGCTAGCAGCAATAGGTGGGGGAGGGACTTTGTAATATCTCTGTTTCATACAGCCAGAGGAAATTCCTGTCACTTTTTCTGGAATCCTATTAAAAGGACTTGAAACTTTTTGATTGGTACAATGGAAACAATTAGCGATTTATGAACTGTTTTTAAAGTTTTGGTATACCTTGATACCAGGCAACCAGCCAATGGCTAGATCAGGACATAATAGCCCGTCTGTCGTCCCTGGTTTTCCTTGTATGGATTTTGGTTTATGAAACTGGCAAAACTTGCTGTTGTAAAACTGTTTTATTCGCACAGAAAATAATTCAGCCATCACAGCAAATAAGTACTTTTTTTTTCTAAATATACATGCTAGCAGCTGTTTGCCATAAACGCATCAAATGAGAATAACTTGAGTAGTTCAACACAACTAATGTTCCAAAGGGTTTCCCCAAATTTCTGGGGGAAATTTGAATCCTCAAAGTTCAAGTTGTCTCTTTTAAAGACTAGCGCAGGCTTAAAATTATTTAACCCCTGCATGACAACTATGTTTGGCACCCTTTTGCTTTTCTGACCTGCTGTAAACATCAGTCATAAATGATGTTTATGACTGGATCCCAGCCCCTGGCAGCGTTCCTGAGGGAATCTTAGTCCACTTCTTATGGATGAAGGCCTCCAGATCATGAATATTCTTGGCACTGCATGCTGCAGCCACCTTTTTTAAAACCCACCAGAGATTTTAGAGTTTAAGTCAGGCAACTATGATTTCCACTCTAGTGTCCTTATTAGGACATCATCTGAAATCAAGTCTTGGTGGACTTTGAGATGTGCTTTGAATCATTTTCTGTTTTAAGGTTTAATGACATTTCAGCTTCCTCACAAACATCATCTCCAGGATTTTGTTCCAAGGAAGCACTATGCTTCCTTACTGTATTTCTAGCGACATTTACGGCCTGTATTTTTGTATCATTTACTTTGTTTGTACATAGCAAGGATCTCTGCTCTGAACTTTCTGAACAGTTCTGTTTACTAGCCACATTTTTTAGATTCAGTGAAAGGTTCCTGTCAACAGTCCAGGTAGTTGAGGTGTTTTGTCTCAAGCCCTTTGACTGGTTTCGCCACGCTTTCCTGAGACCTCGCCTGGTTTTCAGTTGTGTGCTCTAATGATTACTGTTCAAGGCATTTTGAGACTCCATTGGTCATTAAAACTAGGATTTAGTGTTGAATTTGGATAATATTCTTGTAGCATTAGTTTATTTACCTATTTAAACAGTTTGTGTCATGTGAACAATTTTGAATTTTGCTAATCAACACAAATTGCAGTGGGGGGGTTGAATAATCTTTGATGTATTCATGGCCGTGGGCTCTAAAACAGCAAATACTAACCTACTATTTATTGTTTAACAGAGGTAATACTTTTTACAATTTAATGCCTTCATTTGAAGATAAACAAAAGATTTACTGAAGTAAACTTTACAGTTTATCATGGTTAGCCCGATCTTAAAGCCATATTTAAATATGTTCAATATTAAGTCTTATATACATAAGTTCTATAATGTATATAAATACATTTTTTCTTTGATAATTTTTCTGTTTACAATAAGCAACTATTGATTAATGAAACTGACGATTAAAATCAAAATGTTCTCACTGGCTCATTTAATATAAGCTTTGTCTTTGCAACGAGTTTATTTAACCAGGTTTCGCCTTAAAACTGATTCTACTGGGTAACTAAAACACGTCATCAGTAACTGCAATGAGGCTTGCTGTAAACTAACTTAAGTTGACAAAGAAGTGTATACCTAATAATTTTTTTGTCAAACATGTTGGTCTTAAACACATAAAGGTTTTAAAAGCAGTAAATTTAACTTTCTAAACCCTGATTTAGTTGCTTGTATATCTTATAGTGTGTGGTCTGGTTGATGTCATTCAGGGGAGGAGAGGGCGCTGTGTTTGGTGGAGATCAAGAAGGTGAAACAATCTTTGTCACAGTCCCATCTCCCAGCCCAGCCAGACCTCAATCCTTTCATCTTTGAAACAGTGAAGGGATGTCACCTCTTCTCATCGGGAAAGGTGAGTCAGTTTGGTGCTTAAACGGAGCTAAACCCTTGAGGACCATCATCCAGTCACTAAATGAGCTGATCTTCACAGTAACAACACAGCGGTGTGCTGACTGGCTGCAGATATTTACCTCTGTCCTGATTAGAAGTGTTCTGTCTTTTCAGATCGATAACGGACTCTGTATCTGTGCAGCTATGCCGAACAAGATTACAATCCTGCGACATAATGAAAGCCTCAACAAGTTCTGCATCAGAAAGGTGACCGACCAGCGTGGAAGATCTGCTCTGCTAGAACACGTGTGGAATTTAAAGATGTTTCTCATCCATTTTCTGTTCGTATTTGCAGGAGATTGAGACATCAGAGCCATGCAGCTGTATCCACTTCACTGGATACAGCATCATAATTGGCACAAATAAGTTCTATGAGATCGAGCTGAAGCAGTATGTCTTGGAAGGTATGCGTCATAATTTAAACCGTTATTTCTTTATAACCAGATGGTTTTACACAGCTGTTCACAGCAGAGCAGTTTTGTCACCGCAGCGTTTGAATGTTCACACCTGAATGAGCTAAATAACTGGGGGGATTTGTTTCTGCAGAGTTCTTGGATAAAAACGACGTAACGCTAGCTTCGGCTGTCTTCGCCGCGTCCTCCCACAGTTTTCCCATCTCCATCATCCAAGTCACCACAGCCCCGCAGAAGGATGAATACCTGCTGTGTTTCCACGGTTAGTCATTTATTCGTGTGGTAACACATGTTGAGTACACTGTTTACAAAGTTGGGCAGGTCAACCAAAGAGGAAAAGCAAAAATTTTATCCAATGCTTTCTTTTAGATTCAAATGCGTTTGTGTGTTTTTACCCGTTGCTGGATTTTTGCCTTGCAGAGTTTGGTGTGTTTGTTGACTCGTATGGCCGCAGAAGTAGAACAGATGATATCAAATGGAGCCGCCTGCCTCTCTCATTTGGTAAGTATCAACCAGTTTATTGTGTAACTTTCTTTTTTTATTTGTTCTATTTGTTTTTAAAGGATAAAAAACAGTAATGATGATGGATGCTATGTTGGTTTTTCAGCCTACAGAGAGCCCTACCTGTTTGTGACCTACTTTAACTCTTTGGATGTTATTGAAATTCAGGGACATGCTGCTCTAGGGTAAGATTTGTTTGTTTGTTTTATTTTTTTTAATGAATTGTTTGCTATTTTGCTTTGACAAAAAATGTTTATACTTTGTATTTTTTTTCTATTCTGTTTTGCTGGTCCAGACAAATTAGATTGAGTCGAAGTTCTTTGGATTACAGCGGTTAGTTACCACTGAGATAGACAAATAACAAGTAACTTAACTTGGATTAAGTGCCTTAACCAGGGGCACATGGACATGTGGCAAGAGGAAGCTGGAATCGGACCCACAGCCTTCAGATTCCAACAACTTCTCCACCTACTAAGCCACAGTCGCTCTGGTGTAACGCATATGATGCAAGTTTCTTCAGAGTTGTTGTAGGTGGTGATGGCCGAAGGCAGTGGGGGTCAGTATTACAGCGGATCCGAAGAAGCTTCTGACTCAAGACACGCTGTTGTGTCTTGAGTCTGATGAAGAGGATCCTCAGGGTTGTCCCCAGAAAGTAAATGGTTCTGATGCTGCTACCCCAATAGATGATGGCAGAAGAAACTGCACTCTCCACAACAGACATATATGATAGATATACATCATCTTGCTGCAAACACTGATGGACCTACGCTTCCTAAAGAAGTACTGTCAGCAGTGACCCTTTTTTGTTGACAGCTTCAGTGTTGCACCTTTATTCCAGTCCAAATGATTCATGAAAATGTAAAAGTCAGTGTTGGAATATTTTTACTCTCCCTTCTCTTCAGGTCACACTCATATGCACACTTGGACATCCCAAACCCACGTTACCTTGGCCCAGCCATCTCCTCTGGGGCCATCTACTTGGCTTCATCCTACCAGAACAAACTGCGAGTCATTTGCTGCAAAGGCAACCTGGTGCAGAGTCAAGAAGGTGGAGGAGACCTCCAGCGCAACGGCTCCGGACGCAGGTAAGAACACACAGCTTGATTCTGCTCCTGCTCACACTCTCCTTCAGTTATGTCTTTCGTTTCGGCATCACTTCACTGACACGTCATCCTTTTAAATCCTGCTGGTTTTTATTTATTTTGTGTCGTGGAAACAAATTAGAGGAATTTGATTCCTGCCTTCAGTTTTTTTCAGTTAAAGGAAAATTGATTAAAAAACACATGGAGAAAAGATTAAAAACTTAAATTAGACGTAGGGAATAGCTGTTCTGCCAAATAAAGATTAATTTTCAAACAAAATAAAAGATGTAATTTGTTTCCCTATTGAGGTTTATTTGACTAACCGAGTCATCGATGGACCCAGATATTTACATAGACTGTAGAAAAAGTTTAGAATTACAGCTAAAGCTGGTAGGAGAGTCTCTTCATCCCCAGTGAATCATGTCCTTTACTGATATGGGCTGAAATGCCACTCAGAGAGGAAGAAGCCATTAAAGCACCATCAAAAGCCAGGTTAAAGTTTGCAAATGCACTCAGGGAGAAACACCTTAATTTTTGGAGACATGTCCTGTGCTCTGATGAAAATAAAATTGAACCGTTTGTCCTTGATGACCGTTATCACATTTTGGAGGACAAACAGCGAAGCGAATAATGAATACTGAGGAAGTTTATGTAAACTTCTGTATTTAAAGGCATTTAGCCAAGAGGAATACTGTTTTATGAATCCTAACTGACCTTAAACAGGAAAAGTTTGTTCTGATATCGGGACGTTTTTATACAGCGTATTTAAAGATTTGGTTTCAGCTGCACATCTATTTCTGGATGCAGTTTAGTGCTCAGAACAAGTTTAGAGTAGCGAGAGATTTCCAGTCACACTGTCCTGTTTCATGTATGTGGTGCTGATGGGTCACTGGGCGTAGCTGGGACTGAAGGACACAGGTGTGGGGTCCACATGCGGCGATGGCTAGAATAATGTTTTAAACTTGTGAAAACGAGAAATTAACTTTTAGTTTTTTGTTTTGCAGGAATGGGGGTGCATTTTTTATCTGTAATAAATTTTAAATCATTTTTTTCCTTTTTGTTCAAATACCTAAATCCCTTCTGTGAATTATAAAGAAGAAGCAGAATAAAATGGTAATTTTTGTATTTTTGTGCTTTCTCTCATTAAGGCTTTCTGTATTTTGTTGTCAACCACTAACTTGAATTCAATGTAGGCGACTAAATGGAGTTGATGGGTTCAGTCACTTCTAATTACAAATAACAATACACTTGTTAACCGAATCAATTAGCGTGAGTATAAATGCGCACCCTTTCACCGCATCCTCTGAGCAACCTGACTCCTGCAGTGCCAAGCGAAGCCATTTCCTGACGCATGTTTTCCTTCATTTAATGATGCACCATGCCTGTCTTTACTGCTGGGTTCCTCCCCACAGTCCTAACAAGCGTGGGCCACCATCCTACAATGAGCACATCTCTAAAAGGCTCGCCGCCAATCCTCTGGCCCACGGTGACCCAGGCACACCCCACCGCTACAGAGAGGCTCGCACGGAGTTTCGGCGGGACAAGTCTCCCAGCCGTCCGCTGGAGAGAGAGAAGTCCCCCGGCAGGATGCTGGAGAGCCGGATAGTGGGTTCTCCAGGCAGGGCCATGGCTGACCCCAGGTTAGAACGTTCCCCGGGCAGGGCCATGGCAGACCCCCGCATGGACCGCTCCCCCGGCCGGATGATGGACGTTCGAAGGGAGAGGTCCCCTGGAAGGTTCGAGGAGCGTCAAAGACTTCATACTGGCTCTGGGCGCACACCCATAAACCCTATTAACAAGGTTTGTCAACTTCTGCTTATAACATAAAGGTTTGTAAGGTTGATGCTTCTTGATGTTGTGCTTTACTAAAATGTAGTGAGTTCTCTGGAAGTACACAAAACTTACAATACCACAAATATTTATGGTTCTAAAGGTATGTTGTTGTTGCTGATCCCATGGTGTGTTGTGCAGTTTTACCAGATAACTAAATTACTCAATAGCCTTTGGTAAGAAGTTGTCAAATAATTTTTGGATCATCACATTTGATAGTTATCATTTTGAATGCTTTTTGAAAGTATTCAAACCCCGTAAACATTTCCACATTTTGTCTCATTCAAACTACAAACATGTAGGTATTTTACTGGGATAGTACTTGGTTTACTAACACGCAGTAATGCATAGTTGTGAACTACAAGGAAAATGGTTCCCATTGTTTTTTCACACATAAAAATATGAAAAGTGTCGTCTGTCCCCTTGGATCAATACTTTGTGGAAAGATTCTACTTTGTTAAAATGGATCGGGTGGGTCTCTGACAATTTTCAAGTCTTGCCACAGATTCTCAATTAGGTTTAGGGCTGGACTTTGACTGGGCCATTCCAACACAAGAATATGCTTCGATCCAAACTGTTCCACTGTAGCTCTGGCTTCATATTGAAGGTCCTCATCTTACTGGAAGGTGAAGCTCTGTCTCCGCCTCAAGCCTTTTGCAGCCTGTAACAGGTTTTCTTCCAGGAGGAATGCCCTGTGTTTAGCTACATTCATCTTCCCATCAACTCTGATTAGCTTCTATCGTTTGATAACCATCTATCCATTACTTTCCATTTCTAACTTATTCACTAATTTGTATTGGTCTATCATAGAGCTGCACAGTATATCTAATCGCAGTTGTCATCACAACATAAAGATGTGCAGTATCTCAATTAGAGCCGACTGCCTCAATGCAATATTTGTGGGATATTGTGAAAATTATATATTTGGGCTTTTATTGCCGTTAATGCCCACACTTAATGTGTCTTTTTAGTGGCTAAGATGCTAAAGCTGGGTGGTGGGGACATTATAAGGAAGGAAAAGAAAGAAGAGGGTCAAAAGAAATGGGGGTTTATATAAAAAAACAAATCTAATAATCTCAATTTTCAGCAATGGTATTGCAATTGCATCAGATATTGTGCAGCCCTACTCTGTCACATAAACCCCCAGCAAAATACACTGAAGTTTGCGGGTTTAATGTCACAAAATACAAAAAACAATGGGGGTGTTTCCTCAAATATTCTAGCATTTGAAATGCTAAACTGTATATTTCTGACTTTCTCCTGCAGGTGTGGGACCAATCATCTGTTTAAGGACGTGCGGAGCCACATATCCATCATGGAAGGAAAAATTCATCTTTTTCAAAGAACCAGTGAGAAAGTTGCAGATTCATATTGAAACACTGCCTAAACTTAAATACCTACTCAGAAAAACAACTGTAGCTGTCGAATAATAAAGGTAGCACTAGAGGAAATAAATATATGTCCTTCAGATTAGGCTATATTTTCAATACAGAATAAGAAAATGTCATATTTACCACATAAACATGGTTTTTATGACATTTTTGACATGTTAGTGTTTTGCAAAGAAAACCTGAGATGTGGGTTTTCATATTAAGCCTGGACTTGGTGGGTTTTGCTACCTTCGGATACCTTTACCACTCTTCTTACTAGATAAGCACAGTAATAGAAACTTTAGCATAAAGTCATTTGCAGCCACCAGTGACGGATGGTGTAAGCTAGTTCAAATCAACATTGTTTTACGCGGCTCCGTTCCTCCTTAAACTCCGTAGCTACAGATCAGGGCAGACGTATGGCAGGTCTCCGGCTCCAGCCTCCACACCCAATCAGCATCGGCTAATTACAACCATCTTCAGCTCGGTCGTCTGTCCACGCCTGACAGGACTTGGCTGCAAAGTCCCGAGTACCTGAACAGGCCTCCCTGTAGAACCACACTCTGGATCACTGTCTGCCCTCCTGACAGGTCAACACTAAAAATGCACTACCCACAGCCCCCAGCAGCGATGGAGCAGTACCTTTCTAATCTTTCAGAACACAATCTGAGTGTAAATAGATGAGACATAATTTTATATATATATTCTGAGAGGGGATTTCAAAGCTGGAAAGCCATGTCTATTTTTGTTAAAGAACAAAGTGATAAAAGTGTCCTCTTGAATGTCCAATGAGTATTCTTTTAACACTTCCTAACATGTCTTTATTAAGTGAGTGATTGTATCTGGATCCAACCTGTGTATACACTTCCATCTGTCAAAAGGGAAAAACCTCAGTACTGAATCATATGAAGGAACGGAGGGGAAAAAAGCAATCATTGTTTGAAGTGTAAAACATCAGTACCTGAGCATTGCTTTTTGTACAGTGTTCCTTACTGTTGTATATAAACTGAAAATGTTCAAAACGAAGATGGAAAAAAGATTATTTTTTTTTTTGGTTCTCCCCTGATTCGTAAATGGCATGGATACGTATATCTGAAACGAAACGGAGTGTCGTCTTCTGCTTCTGCCTCATCGAGTTCCACAATCTTAAAACAAAGCACGTGAATATTAACTAACCTGTGTGAACTATCTGCTCAGTAAAGTCGTGACGATGACTAAATCTTACCCTGTTTTTTATTTTATTTTTTATTTACACTCTTTTTGAGTTGAGACATCCACTTCATTCAGAAAATCAGCCAAAACATCCTTGTTGATTCAAACAAAAATTTATTTCTGAACATTTAAATTTTCTGTTTTTCAATCATGGTTTGTGAATGTAAGCAGATGAGATACCTCACTTTAACTTGCCCAGTTTTTCTCTCAGCAGTAAGACGCTCAGCTCCTAGATATTTCTGGATTTTTCAAAACTCCTTTATAGATTTAAAAAAAAAAACCTTCCTGAATGTATTTAAAGTCAAGAAGATGGAGCTGATTTACCAGTGTTAAAAAAAATGTAACAGATTGAACACATTTTCAGCTGGTCTCTGTAAGACTCTGTACAAAAGGGTTTTCCACCTATTTTATTTTTTATGATTCTATTTTATCATCTTTATGCTTTACATAATCCTGATCACAATGCTCTTATGCTGGATATGATATTGATGTCTGCTAACAAATGTTTAATTAGCGTTTCCTGTAGAGATTTTGTCACAGAATAATAAATATTATAACCATTGTCTTTCACTTCTGTTTTTAACACTGTTCATTTAAAGCCATGCTTCACATCACACTTGGATTGGTTTAAAATAAACAATTATTACATAAAGAATACATTTTATTGCATGAAATAAATATTTGATACAATAGAAAAATAGAACTTAATATTTGGTACAGAAACCTTTGTTTACAATTCCAGAGGTCAAATGTTCCCAGTAGTTCTTGACAAGGTTTGCACACACAGCAGCAGGGATTTTGGACCACTCCTCCATACAGATTTTCTCCAGATCCTTCAGGTTTCAGGGCTGTCGCTGGGCAATATGGACTTTTAGCTCCCTCCAAAGATTTCCGATGGGGTTCAGGTTTGGAGACTGGCTAGGCCACTCCAGGACCTTGAGATGCTTCTTACAGAGCCACTCCTTAGTTGCCCTAGCTGTGTGTTTCGGGTCATTGTCATGCTGGAAGACCCAGCCGCGACCCGTCTTCAATGCTCTAAAGGGATGGAGGTTGTTGCCCAACAATGTCATGATGTCACATGGCCTCATCCATCCTCCGTTGGGCAGGATTTTAATCCATGACGGTGTCGTGTGCTGCCAGTGGTAACCTTTGAGACTGTGGTCCTCCTTAGACTGGTTGAAACTGGTGGAGAGGTTGGAGTCTGAGTGTGCAGACAGGTGTGTTTTAGACAGGTAACGAGTTCAAAAAGGTGTAGTCAATACAGGTAATGAGTGGAGGATTGGAGGGCTTCTTAAAGATGGGTTGACAGGTCTGTAAGAGCCAGAAATCCTACTGGTTGGTAGGTGATCAAATACTTATTTTATGGAATAAAATGCAAACTATTTACTGAAATATGAAACCATCTGATTTTCAGGATTTTGTTTTTTTTTTTTTTTTTTTTTTTTAGATTCGGTCTCAAAGTTCAAGTGTACTTATGATAAAAAAATCAGCCCTTCATTCTTTAAGGGTAAATTTAGGAACATTGTGCATATACATGATCATATAGTAAATGAATCCTAACTTGATGTTGCTGCAAAACCTTTGGCCTGTAGTGTACATCTGTAAATTAGAATATGAAACTGATTTATTTCAGTAATTCATTCAAAAACCGAGACTCTTAATATATGGATTTACAAACACTGCATAAATTTCTATTAATTTGGATGATTATGGGTTACAGTTGATAGAAACCCCAAAATAAGTCTAAGAAATTTTTGAATATGACATAAATTTAAAATTTATTTAAAAGTTTGTGTAATACATTAAAATCATAGCAAACACCATCCTTAGGAAGTCATGCTGACTTTAACGTTCAGCTGAAAGGTTCATAGAAACAAAGTTGCTTGTGGTTCAAAGGCAGTACAGGCATTTACCAGGAAAGTTCAGAACCGTTCCTGCTTCTTTCTGCTTATGAATATGCTCATTTTATGTGGCAGCACAACTTGGCACCTTGGTTTTCTAGCAAACTAGTCTGACCTAAACCCTCATAGAGAATCTATGAGGAAGATGACCAATGCAGATGATCTGAAGGCAGTTGTTAATGAAACCGAGCAGACCCACTGGCTGACGTCTTCATGCCATGCTGCATTGATGCAGTAATTCAGTAGTAACTCTTTAGTAGGCTGGGAGTTCTGTATTGAAAATATTTTTTTGAAATGTCTTTGGTAATATTCCAGATTTCCAAATAAAATAAATGCTTTAAATATTTCATACTTAAATAATCTTAGTTTCACATTTTATATTGTCAAAATTTAAATGTTCTTTTCAATGATATTCTGATCTATTTTTCTAAAGAAGAGCAAAGTGAGCCACATCAGCAGCCATTTTCCCTCTCACTTACCTCCAGACTCTTGAAGACAACCAGTGAAAAGGCCATTTGTCCAGGCCCATTGTGCTCCAGAGCCTGGTCTATTTTTAGGTGTTCAGCATTCAGCCAGTTAGACAATAGCTTGCCATTTCAGCCCCAGTAGCTGCAGTGGCTGCCCATATCCCAGAGGTACAGAAGAAGAGTTTTAACAACCCCATGTGTCTCTTTGGTTAACAATAACTTGTCTAAATCTAACCTCCGTGTACGCGTCACGCTGTGAGGTGATACCGTTTGGCAGCTGCTGAAGGTTCATCCACCGAAGCGTGTTTGACAGTGGGAGGCCCGGCCGCAAGAAGGCCTTTCAGCGCCTCGCTTTATATATACGGTACACCTGTGGCCTCACCTCCTGACCCCGGCCCGCTTAGTTCATTTTCACACACTGACGCTTTTCTTGCCCGGCAGAGCCTCAAGTGACACTGGATGACTTGTTAATGATGCACTGAGACGTGGCACGTTGTAAGGACGTATTAAGTGTCAGCAGTGTTGCACTTTAGTATGTCGCGCCTGCTGCTGATGACATCCTCAAGCTTTGTTTCAAATGCTCCACAGCGCTAACAATGCTGTGGTCTTAAGATGAAGGCTGTAGACAGCTTATGATGGCTTCCCCTTGTTTTTATTTGTACATCATTTCCTGTCATTAGATTTATGAATTTAATGATTCATTTCCAGCATTGCAATAAGTCCTTTGAGAACTTCTGAATCATAGTAAAAAGGCAAGTAGGGCAGATTAAAGCTTCTTGCCAGACTTGTTAACAAAATCAGCTCTAGATATAGTTTGTCACCTATAAAACATCACGGGCAATTTTTCTGTTGATTTTGTTGTAAATTGTACATTGATCAGTATAACGTTTTCCCTTTCAAACACAAGCTTCGAAGTGCGTCTGGTGACATCACATAAGGCAACCAATCAAAGGTCTTTTGAGTATGCCTAGCTGTATTTTTCCTTAGTCTTTTCTGCTCTTTATTGGCATGTTTAAATGGATGCTGCTCATTGTGCTTCTTTGCCATTTTTGCCAGATTTATAACAGCTTTTTCAGGTTCAAAAGTGATGGTATTTATGGCAGGATGTTTCGTACCGAATGTGCGTGAATTCATCATCAATTCATCAGAGTAAAACTCCAGCTCAAAGCTGTAAGGTTAAATCTCTTCCACGTCAAATGGATTGCAGTCTCTGTCAAAATCTGTCAAGTCTATTGTCGGCCATAGTTAGTCAGCTTGATTCCTTTGCCTTGTGATGTTATCAACCTACATATGCACAAAGTATCTTTCTCTTGTGCACTTTGTGTGAAATGCATATCCATACTTTACTACCCAGCTATGTTTTTACTGTCAGTGTTTGGTAATGAAAACAAAATATATCACTGGATAGTATCTTATGACTATGAATCACTGCAGTTGCATTTACCTTTATGGGGAATGCCTTCAGGCTGTAGTAAGCACGCCATGTCCCACCATTATGTGGCACTGTTAGGGGAGAAAGGTAAGCCAAACACCAGCAATGTGAAGAGGCTGGTGTGAAATGTCAGCAGGTTTGGCTCTAACTCAGTCCTGACAGGTCAGTAAATTACACGTAATGAGCTGGTGATTTTCAAGCACTCTCGTCCCTTCTCTCTAAAGGGAACAAAAATCATTGGTCCGCGTACCAGTGCATCAAATTAGGAGTCGATTGCGATATTGTTGGTGACAGTCCATGACTTCCTAGGGTTAATTGCTATCATACAAAAGCACACAGGCTTCATCAGGCCTAAAGTTGTCAGAACCTTAATTATAAGTGTAGATCTTTGAAGTGTAGATTCTCAGATGAGTTTCTCTTTGAACCTTTTTGTTTCCACCTATGAATCGAGCTCATGGTTTCTAACATACTCTTCAAACTAATGGGGTTTTTGAAAAATGTATTAAAGCAAACTTCTCAACTGAAGTTGATGGAGTAGAAACACTTAACAGCTTTGTTCAAATCACCATATACAACAAAAATATCATTAAAACTATAATAAAAAACAAAGCATGTTAAACAAAATATTGTGATAATGTACTACTAAGTACTAAATCTTAGCAGCAGCTCAGCATTTTTTGTTTTTTTTGTGGCAGTAGTGGCCTTTATTTTGTCTTTGTTTTCTGAAAGTGAGCTGACTGGAAATGGAGTAGAGAGAGAGGGGAAAGACGTGGAGCAAAGGCCAGCGGCCTTCGCTGCAGTTCATTAAGAGGGTGTGAAGATGTTCCTGGAGCATCTCTCAAACTTATTTTGGACAAGGGGTATGGACATTCCATATACCCTCTCAGCTCCCCTCACTATCCTCTGCAGGACCCTCTTGTCTGCCATATTGCAGCTGCACCAGGCTGCAATAAGGCCTGGCTTCTTGAAATGTAACTTTTGAGTCTATATTAAAGACAAATACCACACATTTCATTAAAAGTTGACTAATCCTACGACACAGTAATGTATTAGGTCAAGGCAGGTTGCTTTTAACTTTAAGCTCCTTTGCACTAGACTGGCGGTTCTAAATCTGCAGTACAAGTATCACTAGTGGTATATATCACTAGGAATATACAGGGGTTGGACAATGAAACTGAAACACCTGGTTTTAGACCACAATAATTTATTAGTATGGTGTAGGGCCTCCTTTTGCGGCCAATACAGTGTCTATTTGTCTTGGGAATGACATATACAAGTCCTGCACAGTGGTCAGAGGGATTTTAAGCCATTCTTCTTGCAGGATAGTGGCCAGGTCACTACGTGATACTGGTGGAGGAAAACGTTTCCTGACTCGCTCCTCCAAAACACCCCAAAGTGGCTGAATAATATTTAGATCTGGTGACTGTGCAGGCCATGGGAGATGTTCAACTTCACTTTCATGTTCATCAAACCAATCTTTCACCAGTCTTGCTGTGTGTATTGGTGCATTGTCATCCTGATACACGACACCGCCTTCAGGATACAATGTTTGAACCATTGGATGCACATGGTCCTCAAGAATAGTTCGGTAGTCCTTGGCAGCGACGCGCCCATCTAGCACAAGTATTGGGCCAAGGGAATGCCATGATATGGCAGCCCAAACCATCACTGATTCACCCCCATGCTTCACTCTGGGCATGCAACAGTCTGGGTGGTACGCTTCTTTGGGGCTTCTCCACACCGTAACTCTCCCGGATGTGGGGAAAACAGTAAAGGTGGACTCATCAGAGAACAATACATGTTTCACATTGTCCACAGCCCAAGATGTGCGCTCCTTGCACCATTGAAACCGACGTTTGGCATTGGCATGAGTGACCAAAGGTTTGGCTATAGCAGCCCGGCCGTGTATATTGACCCTGTGGAGCTCTCGACGGACAGTTCTGGTGGAAACGGGAGAGTTGAGGTGCACATTTAATTCTGCCGTGATTTGGGCAGCCGTGGTTTTATGTTTTTTGGATATAATCCGGGTTAGCACCCGAACATCCCTTTCAGACAGCTTCCTCTTGCGTCCACAGTTAATCCTGTTGGATGTGGTTCGTCCTTCTTGGTGGTATGCTGACATTACCCTGGATACCGTGGCTCTTGATACATCACAAAGACTTGCTGTCTTGGTCACAGATGCGCCAGCAAGACGTGCACCAACAATTTGTCCTCTTTTAAACTCTGGTATGTCACCCATAATGTTGTGTGCTTTTGAATATTTTGAGCAAAACTGTGCTCTTACCCTGCTAATTGAACCTTCACACTCTGCTCTTACTGGTGCAATGTGCAATCAATGAAGACTGGCTACCAGGCTGGTCCAATTTAGCCACGAAACCTCCCACACTAAAATGACAGGTGTTTCAGTTTCATTGTCCAACCCCTGTATATATATATATATACTACAGTATATATCACCTCCTCCGGGAGGAGGCCCTGAGGATGACCCAGGACATGCTGGAGGGATTATGCTTCTCGGCTGGCCTGGGAACACTTTGGTATTCCCCCGGACGAGCTGCCCAGAGTTGCTGGGGAGAGGGAAGTCTGGGTCTCTCTGCTTAGGGTGCTGCCCCCGCAACCTGACCCCAGAGAAGCGGAAGACGATGGATGGATGGAATTTTGCTGTGAATTAATTACAAGTTGAATAGAAACATATTTACTGTGATGTAGTGCTAATAAGCACCGAGCACCAAAAAGATCTCCATCTTTATCAGAAAGCAATACATCCTGAACACAGCATTTCACTCTTCAAACAATCTAGCAGTATGTTAAATTAAGGTTCTATAATATTGTGTATTTTATCATTAACAACTGGATTAAGTTTTACATGAAATGTCTATAAATATTTACATCCATAATTCCTTAAAATACCTAACTAAAACATAATCAGCATTAAGTACATGGGTTTAAAATGAAAGTAGGAAAGGAATGAAATGCCAATGCAAACGAGAACATCAAGAAGTCTAATGTTAAAAAACACAGTTTAGCTTTAGTTTATGCTGAAAGAGACTGGACCACATCATAAACACGACAGCAGATTTTACCCTATTGAACATTTAAATCTAACACTGCCTTACTTGCCCCTGTTTCCTTTACACAGCCTGCAGACAAAGGAAATAATGCAGCCTGTTAACCTTCAGCCTGCTCTTGATATTCAAGACTGGTCGTTCCGACCTCTTTGTCCAATGTCAATCTTGACGTGGAGAGATGCCTGCTACTGAGGAGTGTATGTGTATGTGGGCGCTGTGATTTTCCTCTGAGAGCCTGCAGTACTATAAGTGTTGTATAAAGCATCATTTACCTGTCACTTCCTAAAGAGGACATAGTTTATAAATATCATCCAGTGGAGCTGTGGCTCAGGGACTACAAAAAGGCCACCCGCCATCGCCCCCATCGTTCACTAGCATCATTGTTGGTCTGACATCCCAGCTGCTCAGCCATGGTAAGTCGGTGTGTGTGAGATGTTTGTTAGAGCAAGGACAGGTGTGTTCTCTTGGCTTCAGAGATGCTGCTTTCAGGGTGGACTGCTGATGAAAAATAGCTCTGTTAAGTTGTAGTTAGTCACATTGTGAAACATTCTGTATTTTACTGTAAAGGAATCTTTATTGGATATGTAGTAGATAACATTTTCTTGTTACCTCCGTTAAGTGATCTTCTTTGGACACTTTTTGCTGATTAAGATGCTTTATCTGCTTTATATATACAAGCATCTAGTTTATGCCTCCTCTTCTACATTCCTGCCAAAAGGCCCCCAAGAAAGCTAAGAAGAGGGCAGCAGAGGGAGCCAACTCTAATGTGTTCTCCATCTTTGAGCAGGCCCAGATCCAGGAATTCAAAGAGGTGAGAGCTGTTCAGTATAATGTAAGACCCAAGTCTTTCTGTGCTGCTCTTTTATACAGTTAAAGGTTGTATATACACTCTGAGGGGTCCAGCTTCTTTCCCTCCTTCTCTTTCCATTTCTATTGTTCATCGCCACAGTATGCCCACCTGTCTATTTTCATGCCTCAGGCTTGCCAACAGCGAGGCGCACGGTATGCTGGTATGAAGGTCGCTGGTGCCCAAACACTCAGACTGTGTCATCAGTGATTAGGCTGCAGATGAACTGCTGCACGTGCCCTGGATGCCGCTCAAAATCTGAAGGAGGGTTTACGGGTTATAAATACCCAAATGTAGCTCAAAAAAATAAGAAAAAAGGGGTGAAAAACATTATTTAAATTTAGAGTTTAAGCATTATTGTTTCAGAGATGTGCGATCAGAGCACTGTGGCTCGCAACAATCACTTTTTAAAAGTAAAGTCACGAAGCTCTGTGCTCTTAATTCAGGCCTTCACTATCATGGACCAGAACAGAGATGGCTTCATTGACAAGAATGATCTGAGAGACACTTTTGCTGCTCTCGGTATGTTGACATCTATATTCAAGGTTCATGTTGGCATTAGTCCTTAAGGGCTGATGATCAGTCGGTTCACTGTGCTTGTGTTGTGTATTTGTTCCCACAGGACGTCTGAATGTGAAACAGGAAGAGATTGACGACATGCTCAAAGAGGCTCCTGGCCCTATCAACTTCACAATCTTCCTTACAATGTTTGGTGAGAAGCTGAAAGGTAAGTACACATGCAATTATAAAACGACTCCAAAAAGTGTCATAGCAAATTATGCAAACGCTATTTTATGAATTTTTAAACTATCATCATTTTTTCTTGGGGGGGGGTGTTTACAGGGAAGCAGATAATTATTTACACAAGAAATTGAGGTTCAAGATTGTGCCTCATCAGTTATCTTTCTGTTTTAAATATGCACTGAGGTGGCAATATGGGGGCTTGACTGTTGCAGCCAGCAGGACCTGGGTGCGACTTTCTGCAAGGAGTTTGCATGTTCTCCCTGTGCATGCGTGGGTTCTCTTCGGGGGCTCTGGCTTTCTCCCAGAGTCCAAAAACATGACAGTTAGGTTAATTGGTCTCTCTAAATTGCTCTTAGGTATGAGAGTGAGTGCATGGTTGTTTGTCCTGTGTGTCTCTGTGTTGTCCTGCAATGGACTGGCGACCTGTCCAGGGTGTACCCTGCCTCTCGCCCGTAGACCGCTAAAGATAGGCACCAGCTCACCCACGACCCTGTAGGGAAGAAGCGGTTGGTTGGTTGGTTGGATGGATGGTTGGTTGGTTGGTTGGTTGGATGAATGGATGGATGGATGGATGGATGGAAGGAAGGAAGGAAGGAAGGAAGGAAGGAAGGAAGGATGGAAGGAAGGATGGAAGGAAGGATGGAAGGAAGCAAGGAAGGAAAGAAAGAAGGAAAGAAAGAAGGAAAGAAAGAAGGAAAACCATTTCCAGTCAGAGCAACTGATATAAAAGTAAAGATGGTAAAATGCTTTACATGTTCTCAATATATGTTTCAGACTGGAAGATTATTGGTCGTGCAACATGACTGTTCCTGGCTTATATTTAGACCCCTCTAAAACTCTTTTTTTTTAAAAAGGAACTAGTGACAAATTTAACTTTTTCTGTTGCTGTTGGAAAAATTAGGAACCTCTGATGTGAAAGCACAAATTGTTCTTACTCTTCTCCATGAGCAACGGGTTCTGCTGTAGGCCCCTCCTCCGGCCCAAAGCACTCACAGGTGATCCAGTCCTTACACTGCAGTCCCTCAGAGCTGTAATGTGAGGGGATGTTGACCCCTCACATCCAGGGAGCAAAATAATACCACATGCGTGAGGCTGATACCATTCTTGTAGCAGGCTACTGAGTGGACCATAACGTTAAAAACCAAACCAGAGTAACGTAAACTGAACAAGAAAGTAACTCCTTCAGTGTCCTGTGAATGAATGAGCTTAGTCATTGTCATGCATCACATAAAAACTAAATATCAGAAGTGCTGTCCTTGACTTATGGTCCTGTATCATTTTGCAGGTGGAAGGAGGGCTGGAATTGTGACATTAAATGAAAAAGGAAAAAAAATACTGTTTTTACCCACTTTCTGTATCTCGAACACTACGAGTCCCCTCTTCTTCAGCCTCCATTACAATGACATGCACACACTGATGTGTGTGCATGTCATTGTAATGTAGGATTTGCTGAGTATTTTCAGTTTTTTAAGACTTGAGTTTTGGGACAGTAGATCTGCTTTAGTCTTGGCCCTTCACTAGTAGCTGGTAGTTTGAATTAAAAATTATACTAAATAAAAGATGTCCAGTGGTATTCACAGCAAATAATATATTAACTACTTTTATCTAGGGATGCACCAAATGAAAATCTGGTCTGATATTGATATTCAATATTAGTATTGCTGTTTTGGCCGATAACCGATATTTATCGATATAATGTACAGAAATTCTGAGCTACTCCTTTAACCGTAAAAAAAGCAACTAACTAGTCTAACGAAGCAGTAAAAGTCAGTCTGTTTGAAGGGTGGCGATGGCTGCTTTAATGTCTCCAGGCGCAGATCCAGAGGAGACCATCCTCAATGCGTTTAAAGTCTTCGACCCTGAGGGGAAAGGCGTGCTGAAGAAAGACTAGTAAGTGGCGTGATGCACTCCTCACTCCACATGGGTTTGGAATATGCAAATTCTTGAAAGCAGCTCTGGATAAGCGTTTCCTCACAGTTACACTACACTCTAATTCTGACAGTTGTTCATCCCATTTTACAATGAGTGTTGCTGTGAAGACTGTTTTTCCTTCTCTCCCTCAGCGTGACACAGATGCTAACAACACAGGCTGACCGATTCTCCTCTGAAGAGGTACATTGTGGTGTTTTACACTAATTATCACCATTACTGCTGATTACTTGGTGCGAGTGGGTGACTCTGAAAAGGGATGGACGTCATCATGACAGTCACACGTGTCTACGTCAGGCACATTTTCTTTCAGAATAATGAAAAAAAAGCAGCAAATGACAGTGAATCATCTCAGCTTTTGAAGCAGACAGAGTAATGTGGGGTTCTTGTGTGCTTCTTTGGTTAGATGGAGCAGATGTTTACCGCCTTCCCACCTGATGTGGCAGGAAACCTGGACTACAAGAACCTGGTCCATATCATTACTCACGGAGAGGAAAAGGACCAAGAATGAAGCTTTTTGATTATGTACTTTTTTTTTTAAATGTAAGAGTGGGTCATGCAAGCTCTGTGCTTATATTGGTTTTATTGTTTCTATACAGTTAGACTAGAAAATTATTTTACTAAAATTTTTTCCTCCTGGCCACAAAAATAGACAGTTAATAATTTAATTGCAATAAGATGTTTTTGTTCTGTTTTATTCCTTTTGTTTTATTGTTGTCATTAATGTGAGACTAGTTAACATATTTTCATCGTCATTTTGTACACTGAAAACTAGGGTCGTCTAATGTTTTACAGTGGCTTGCAAACCTATTCACAGCCCTTGAACTTTTCCACCACAAGTGTCACCTTAAATCTGGCCTTGTAGTAAAGCAGCAAGAAGAATTAATGACCCGTTTACAGTTTGCCACAAACCTTAAAGGAGCATATTAAAGAAGCCGCTCTGGTCAGGTTAGACCACAATCGATCTTTTTAGCCTATGTGTAAAATTACACACGGCAAATAACTAACACCGCGCATCATCCTGAATGCCATACCAGCCGCACTGGGACACACAGTGTTGGCAGCATCATGTAACTGGGAGAAAGCTAGTAGCGGTACTAGGACGAATGAATGGTGCTAATTACATTACTTTACCTGAGACCGGTGTGGAGGTTCACCTTCCAGACGAACGACAACCCTAAACATGCAGCCAGTGCTGCATTGGAGTCCAGAGCTAATTGAGAATCTGTGCTAAAGCCTGAACACTGATATTCACAGACATTCTCCATCCAATCTGACTTAACTTGAGCTATTTTGTAAAGATGAATGGGCACAAATTTCAGTCTATCGATTTGCAAAGCTGGTAGAGGCATATCCTAAAATATCTGCAGCTGATGCACAAACAATGTATCTTCTTATTTCCACTTTATCACAGAAAATCCACCCCAAAAAATCATTGATGGTTGTGGTTGTTACCTGACAGAATAGGGGAAGATCTTAAGGGGTATGCATATTTTTGGATAGCACCATATGAAGTTTATGCATGTCAAATAAACATCTCCAAACACAACTCCCAGCCTGTGATTGCAGTACCTTCACCGATAGGTTTAGAGGTTGATGCGTGAACCTTGGACCAGTGGATATTCTGTTCCTCTGAAATCCCAGAGAGCTGAATCCAGCGATTCACATTGTACAATTTTACTGTATAGTGTACCCATAAAAATATATGGCTGCTGAAACACGAGGCTTTACAAAGACCTGTTGTCATTTTGGAGTCGAGCTACGGTGAGGATGGGAATGCAACACTATGGACTCTAAGCAGCTGGCTCACAAATGGATGGCACCATCTTCATCTATCTCACTTGTCAGACTTACTGTAGAGTCTGTGTTGTGAAATCTTTGATTGTTTCAGCTGAAATTAGTTGGGAAGGAACCTCAAGCACCAAGCCCAATTGGTGAAAGACATTTTCATTTTCAGATTAATGCATGCACAATTTCTGGATGCCCTGGGTGGTTGCTCTGATACTAATCAGGACTCTTTGCTTCTATTTTGTGTAAAGTCGCATAGAACTGGACTGAATATGAGAGTCTAGATTTCTGGCAGAACAAGAGTCCCTTTTTAGTATTAATACAAAACGCTTCATGGATTATTGCATGCCAGTAAATTAAGCATCTTAGCAACCACTTTATGTTGGGAATTTAATTCTTTTATATTTTCAGAGTGAACAACAGAGTGTAAAAAGGGAAGCACCAACGAAGACAGTTTCTTGCATTATCTTGATTAAACGGCTGCTGATGGCAGGTCCCAACTGATTTATCAGCCACCAAAACACAATGAACTGCTTCCCCGGCACTTAAAGATCACTCAGCTCAGATGAGAACACAAAAAAGCCAAAACTTCAAGTTCTTGGATTAAAATGTAAAAATCTTCCATGATGCACTTTCAATTAACTGACCTGAGAAAAAAAAAACTCTAAAGAGACTTTTTACTAAAGTAAAATAAGTAAGTAAATTTTATTTGTATAGCACCTTTAACAAATAAGAATCAGAAAGTATTTCACAGAGTATGAACATTAACACATGATAAAATGAAACATACAGATACAACCTGGGACATGTCATGGTGCCAGGTTCTTTAATAACAAACAAAGGGAAACTTACAGGGTGGTTGCAGAGAGAACAGGCCCAGGAACACAGACAGTAACAGGCATGCAGAGAAAAGGAACGCAGACTATAAGGCGGCCTCACGGAAAAATCAAGCAGTGAATGGAAAGAAGTCAAAGGCTTAAATACAGAGGTGGGGAAGGAAGATGACAAGGAAACCAAGCTGAGGAGAGTAGACTAATGAACATGAACAGAAACACAAACAAACCCTGGGGAGTATCTAACAGTATCAACTCTAGATGTAAAAAAAACATTTGAATAAATTACACCAAAAATGAACTAATAAGGAAACACGTAACAATGAGTGTGGAGAAATGAACTAAAGAAAACAAGATAACATTATAAACAGCAAGGAAATGGTCAAAATACACACTGAAAAGAAAATCAAATCTCAAACACCTCTAAATGGTCACCGGTTAATTAAAGGACCTCACGGAGCTACACAAGTCAAAACAGACACCTAAATGCAATTCATAGTGATCAGTCAGTCATTTTCTACCGCTTATTCCATAGTGGGTCGCGGGGGAGCTGGTGCCTATCTCCAGCAGTCTATGGGCGAGAGGCCTGACTGACTCATAGTGATCAATTAATCTAAAATACAGTTGCTTGCAAAAACTCTTGTACCGCTTGAACTTTTTCATTTTTTTCCTCTTTACTCTGATAGTCCTGCATATAATCTTGTGCAACCAACAACACTGTGTGTGACTTCATGACAGTGTAAATGCAGCTGCTCTGTGAGGGCCTCAGAGGTTTGTTAAAAATTACTGAGCTGCATCATGAAGACCAATGAACACAGCAGAGATATCAGGGAGGAGGTTGTGGAGAAGTTTAAAGCAGGGTTAAGTTATAAGACAATAACCCAAACATCTACAAACCAAGCAAGACACGACCACCCAGCTAAACTGACAGGCCTCCCAAGATGAGCATTAATCAGAAGAACAGCCAAAAGACCTATGGTGACTCTGGGGGAGCTGCAAAGATCCACAGCTCAGGTGGCAGAATGTCTTGACACAACAACTTTCAGCCATGCGTGCCATCAATGTGGGCTTTACTGAAGAGTTACAAGAAGAAAGCCATAAGAAATCCAATTTGAGCGATAAGCCATGTAAAGTACACCGAATTAGATTCTGAAAAGGGGGTTCTGGTCAGATGAGAAAAAAACTACACTTTTTGGCCTATTTCAAAACCCTATGTGTGGTGGAAAAATAACACTTCACAACAGCAGGTACAGGGAAGCTAGCCAATGTTGATATTTACAGGGCAGTTCTAGGAGAAAACGTCTTAGAGGCTGCAAAAGACTAGATAATGGGGCAAAGGTTATAGCAGCAGGACAACAACACTAAACAGCCAGAGCTATGATGAAAATTTAGATCAAAGTACGTTAAAACGCCCAAGCCAAAGTTTTGGGATATATCCAAATACGAGTAGATGTTTTTGGACTATGGGAGGAAACCAAAGTACTCTGGTGAAAAAAAAAAAGCAAACCCCACACAGAGAGGCTGCAACTGTGGCTTGATCAGTGGTTACCACCTCATTACTGTGCAGAAGTAAAGAAAATAGAAACAATAGAAGTGAGGATAGAGCTGAATATGTAACACCAGAATTAAAATTTATAAAAAAGGGATTATAAATACCTTCATGCCTTAGGAGAAAAAAATATATATATATATATCTATGCTGCCTGATAGTGCTAAACATGGCATGATCAGGTGGCCACATAAAACAGAGAGCATCACAATACATATAACTGTCTGCAACTGCCTGCAGGAATTATATACAACTATTGGTTTCTATTGAAGTTTACTACAGTGCTCAAGTGGATTTAGAGTTCATCCATAAGAAAGCTTCTATTTGTGCAGAGTGAGCCTATTTAATGGCAGCATGTTGGAGTCACCAAGAAAAATGTTATCTGGTTCACGTCTCTAATGCTTCCCTAATCTTTTGAGTCATTTGGTAGAGACTGTAGTTAGTTACTAGTGTAAATAAATGTTAAAAATAAGGCCGATTTTAAAAGTAAATTGAGCATGTATTCTGTTTGATTTAAGTTTTTCCTGTTTGCAAGAAAGATGTTCTTATTTTCACCAGTTAGATGTTCCAAGCATAAAACAGAGAAAAACAAAACCTGATCATTTTATAGCTACTGCCACCTTGTGGCTACATACAGTGTCTGCTGTTTTAGTGCAAATGTCCTGCTGGATATTCTCTTTTGTCTCAGGTTGCTTCTACCTTTAATCACTATGTTGCAGAGGTTGGTGAACTTTATAGCACTGAATGCCGTTTACACGATAATAAACAGTACACTCATGCACATGATCACTACCGGTCTGTGGTTTCATACGTGTGGCTGTAGCTTCTCAAGCCCCATATTTTTGCCAGCCTGTGCTTCACAGCTCCTCCTCCAACTGTTGATATTGAGTTTTGAAAACCTTTCTTTAAATGAAATATTCCTGAAAAGTACTTGAAAACTTCAGATCACCACACTCTGCTCGTCTACAAAAACATTTGACTTAACAAACATTATCTCCTCCCCCCCCATCAACAAATATGGACTCTTAGGGAACCTTAAAATGTTGCGTATTCCCCTGGGGAATCTTTCAGCCTGAGCACCCTGCAGAGGTAGAGCCAAATTGTCTACATTCAAATGTAAGTCATTCTGAGAAGAAAATATTACAATGCACTTTAAAACAAATTTTAATCCAAAGACTATTTCTTAAAATCCATTTTTTATTTATACTTTTCTGTTAAAACAGAAGTCGGAAAGCTACACTATGCAGAATATTCCCTGGAACCTTTTATGTGTCTACATTCCCCTGAGCATGGGCTGAGGGAAGATTCAGACTTATCATTTTAAAGAGGAATAATTAGAGGACATACTGAATTTTTTTCTTTAACACATCTTCATATTAGAACAGTTAGATCACGAATCTTTGGCTTTCACCAACTTTTCAAAAAATTTAGTTTTTCAGCAAGAGTTTTCTGCCGGCATACACACGCTCAAAATCTGGGTTAACTTCAGTGCTGGAGAAGGTTATTTGTTCTTTTTCAGATCAGGTTTTTCATCAGTAATAATTGACTCTGTGAATCTGTTCTGTACCTCCAAGACCCCCATCATATTCCCCACAGACACCCTATGTGGAAAAACTTTAATACTGCAGAAACATGTTCCCTAAAGGAGATTGTATAATACAGTGTGTGAAATAGGAGAAATAAAGTGCAATCAACAGTGCAAATTAATTGGTTACCATGGCAATCCCTAAGTTTTGTCTGCAAGACAACCATGTTGGTTTTTAAGGTTGGGGTTGAAACCTCCAGCAATACCACAATTTAAACATTTAGAGACAATTCTAAGCTGTAGCTCAAAAAACTTCTGATTAAAAATGGACTGCATATGCAATAGGCTTTGAACACTGCATCATCCTTCATCTGAACATGCAAAGAGTATTACACAACCCCAAACCTACCAACACATAAACATCCACCAATACTGACAGGCTGGGCAAGGACAGCATTAACCCCAGAAGGAAAAACAGGCCGAGGGTAACTCAGGAGGAGATGGAGAGATCCAGAGCTAAGGTAGAATTAAATATTGACAGATCAACTTCAAGTTGAAATGTGGCCTTCATTACAGAGTTCCAAGAAGAAAACCACAACTGAAAGCTATATAAGAAGCCCAGTTTGCAGTCTTGCCACAGGCCATATAAGGGGCACAGCAGACGTGGAAGAAAGCTTTCTGATCAGATACTGGGGTGGAACAACTGTGAAACCCACAGCCAGGTCTTCAATAAGGGTTTAGATCAAAGCATATTCATATGTTAAAATCAGACTGAGAATCTGTGGCAAGCATGAGATGTTCATGTACGCTCTTCAACCAATTTGGCTGGGTCCGAGAAGAAAAAATATGTTTGCAAAACTGAAAGAGGCATGCCCCAAAGGACTTACAGTTGTATTTTCACCAATAGGTGGCTCTACAAAGTAATACCTTCTGAAGGCAACTAGTTGCAAAGCATTTTAATATGAGGTATTAGAACAAAATGGGCTGAATATCTACGCTCATTTTATAACGGGATAAAGAGTGATAAGTCCAGGGATGATAAACGCTTGCAAAGCGCCGTCTACCTGAGTCTGGAGTTAGTACCTCTCTGTGCCGCTAGATGCCGCTGTCCCCTCTTAGTTGGGTCTGCTGGAGCAGCGGGGGGCTGGATGTGGACCGTAGAGGAAACCTGCGGTGTGTGTGTGCGTGGGGTGCAGCTGGTTGTGTGTGTTTTTTGAGTCTGTTGAGCAGCAGCAGCAGGAGGAGGACGTGAAAACTTCACTGCGTCCAGCGGGAGATATTTTCATCCTGAGAGATTTCGGCGTCCGTCGGAGCCCAGTCAGTTTAGCAGCTTTCTAGTCCAGCTGTGTCCGTCAGGGAGAAGGACCGGTCCGGTTCTCATCGCTGGGACCATTTCCGGCGTCCACCATGGATGATTTAGGTAAGTTCTGTTTGCATGAACGCAACACTAAAGGAGCGTGTTGAGCGTACGTAGACGGTCATAATGCTGCGAATATTCGGGCTTTTTAGCCCTCAGGAAGTCTGCCAGTGTTGCTGTCGCATTCAGCGGTCCTGCTGGGTTGAATTAAAGCAATGCAGACGGACTCAGAAAGGAGAACGCATCAACACCAGATTTTATGATAATGAACGAAATGATCGTCTTTTTATGGTGTTTTTAAGCTGAAAGGTTTATGTGAACACGGTGACCGCGCTGCATTGGCGGTGATGTGGGAAAGTTATCAGATTAGCCTGGTGTTGTGTTACCTCAACTTATTTATCCGCAGACCTACAGGAAATATAATCATGTGGACAGGAGAGTAACCCGATAAATCCTGGTGGTGGTCAAGATAAATACCCATGCTGCATGCTGGATAACATGGATTTCTGCAGAAAACATTGTTGTGAGGTTGCTCCCACATGGACAAACAGATGACTCCAGGAGAGCTCAGTACACTTTGTTACAGCATTAAATGCAAACCCTGAGGGGACAGGTTATGGTGACAGGGAAGCTCGGCAGAATGCTCTTTAATCCATCTTACTTTATTCTTGCTGTCACTTGTCCTCTTGCTGTAGTTTAACAAAGCAGATCTTTCCTTTTCAGCTACATCTATCAATTATGCAATACCTTGCAAAAGTATTCAACTATTCACATTTTCTTGGAGCTTTTATGACATATCCACACAAGGTAAAAGTGGATACTCTTGCTTTACAATTTAAATGTTTAAAAATTTGCCGTGCATTTTTATTTAACCCCCATAAGTCCAGCATTTGTGCAAACGCCTGTCTCGGCAATTACATCTCCATGTGTTGTGGGGTATATCTCTGTCGCTTTGCTCATCTACAGACCTGAGAATATTTGCTTATTCTTGTTTTCAAAATAGCTCTAACTCAGTTAGAAGTGATGAAAAGCATCTGTGAACAGAAATTTTCAAGTCTTGCCACAAATTTCTCTTAGATTTAGGCCTGGACTTTGACTAGGCCATTCCAACTTACATATATGCTTTGATCTGAAGCATTCTAATGAATCGTTGTCCTTCTTGAAGTTGAACATCTGACCCAGTCTCAAGTCTTTATCACCCTCTACACATGTTTTCTTCGACAGTTGTCCTGTGTTTAGTTCCATCCATCTTCCTATCAACTCCGAACAGCATCCCTGTCCAAGCTGAAGAAACCGATCCCCACAGCATGATGCTGCCACCACCTTGTTTGTGGAGATTGTGTGTTCAGGGGAATAAACAGTGTTTGGTTTAGGCCACATCTAGCATTTAGCATGTAGGCCAGAAAGTTCTGTTCAGTTTTTTACGGTTATCAGAGTAAAGGGGACTAAATACATTGCACACCACACTCTTCACATTTTTGCTTGTATAATTTTGTCACTTTACAGCCAAAAGTGAAGTTGGTGGTTATAAAGTGACACAATGAGAAAAACATCATACTTCCTTCTTTGCAAAAGTATTCATACTTTTTGTATAATTAATATAAAAACTTGAACCCTCCTTCCTCCACAGCACTCTCATCACTGGAATGCTTTCCCCCCCCTGGTGACTGTCGGGATAAGTTTAGCAGGACATCCGTGAAATGCATTCAGGACTTGAGTTCATGTGCTAAAAAAAACACCCGAATGTGTTGGTGAAGTCAAAGATGATAAATGAGTTGCATGAGCCCCCCCCCCCCCCCCCCCCCCCCCCCATCCCAATGTGGGCTGCAGGTGGAGTTTCTATTAAATAACGGACACAAGGGTCAAAGGTTAAATGGTTATAAACAGTAAATGTCTTACCTGGAGCAAATAACTCCAATGGCTTAATTTAGTATAAATCCATATTAGTTGATCCCAGAGGCTGAAGCTAAGGGCTGGTCTGAGAGGAGCCTTCTAGAGGGGTTAATGTAAATATTATGTTATGAACCTATAAGCCATCATCACGTTTGCTTTGGATGGTAATATCCAGAGAAGCTGATGATTTAAGCAGGGAATGGAGGTAGAAGACAGTGCACCAATGATGTTCCTGTGTGAAACTAGCATTTGTAACCACCTGGTAGAAAAGTAAGCCAGAGTTAAAATTTGTGAAGCTGCTGTTTATATTTTTGCCTTTTATACCAGTTGACTTATATCTGACAGCTATTCTGATTTAATGTTGCATGGAGTTTGTAGAAAGGTGAATAAATCCTCAGAGCAGTGGAAGGCTAACAGCTTGTCCAACGGTGGTCCTGTTAGCTTATTCTAACAATTTTTAAATCAACTTAAACTGAAATATATCATATTTGTCTGAGGCAGCGCTGTGTTGCTGCATAATAAGCATCAACGCTTCCACAAGAGGCTGAACAGCGTCGCTATAGAAAAGTACATGACGGTTAATGTCCCATAATATAGTACCGTGTAATCACTTTCAGTTTGAGTTGTTTTTAATTGGAAAAATAAGTTAAAACAGACTAGTACTATCTTCACAGAACCTTACCAAACTATTCCTTGAAGACCTTTAAAGTCTGTTTTGGTTTGAGCTAGCCGTTAGCTTCAGCCTCTGGGACAAACCCAGCTGGATATATACCAAGTAAAGATGCTAAGGGAGGTTGGAGTAAGATGGACCCAGGATTATTGGCTGGTCTATATCCAGTCAGTATTTATGGGCATCTTCTCGGCTTACAGTGGTACAGGGCTCTCCCTAAAGTAGCTGCTTCAAAAATATGTGTTACACAACCCAGTGTAATTACCATGTCACAGGGCTGTAAATTCTGTCATCGGTTTAGGAAGGACGCAAAAATGTACACACAAACAGACGATTGGTCCATGCTCTTTCATTGTGAATAATGTCTTTTGGGGATTTAAAATCTGTTTTGGAGATTTAGATTAAAAACAAAACCGGTGGGATTTTAGTGAGGCACCGTGGAAATCCATCAGCAAAACTGGCTCCTATTTTTAAACTTAGAGCCTTGCATCTAGATACCTGAGCCAGCAGCACCTTGAATCCCGCCACTAGGTATTCCCTGCCCTGTTCCCCACTTTCCTTCACCTTTTCTTTCCAAATCCCATATCCTTCCAGCAGCTCTCTAATGAAAGCCAAGATTGTGACCCTAGAAGTTCTTTTCCCAGCCTCAGAGTTTTAGTTTTATCCTTTTTTTGCAGAGCAGAGCTGGTCCTTTAGGCAGGGTTTTGGAGTAGATCAGACTAACATTGAAAGAAACTGGACCTCAGCCAACATTTATCCACCTTTAACGCTACACTGCCCCACCCTCTCTTTTCCCACTCTCCATCATTCCTGTGGCTAAACCATGCAGCAAACTGAAGCCCTGCGATGTATTGACAGTCCAAAGCCAGCAGAGTTAGCAGGAAAGGAGATAAGACTTTATTGTAGGAATCAGATGGAGGAAGAATGGAAAGGGTGCTATAATCAGCTTGTTCTTTGCAAAAAGCTTTGTTTTAATAAGCCCAGGTGTGAGTGCCAAGCGCTGCTTCCTTCTTCACCGCTCTGGGCCTGCACCGACAAGACACGAATATCAACCCCCCCAAAGTTAACTTCATTTAATTGACTTTGAGTCGCTCTGCCTTTTTATAGCTGGCTTTATAAGCCTGCAAATACAGTAACCGTCGTGCGACTCTCTCTCTCTGACGTGTTTCACTGCCACTGCCCATCGTTTCAGATGAAGTGAGCAAAGAGGCTTGTCGGCACGGCAGCTTCAGCGTTTGAAATGTCACTCACGTTGTGGGAGTGGGGAGAGGAGTTCTTTAGCATGAGATCTGGAGTAACCCAGCTACTCAGATGGGTCTAAATATAGTTTGTATTGTTGTTTGTAGACCAAGGGAAACATCTAAAGCCCGTCATGTGAACATTTCTACCTTTTCTCGACGCTCGGCATCAAACTGGAACTCACTAATTTATGCAGGAGAGGATTTGGTTTGGTTTTAGAGTAAGAAGCTTTATTTGTTCCTGCAATAAAACCTTAGCTGGCATTTGGTTTTACCATCACATATTATGTTGTAGGGTGATAGAACATGATGCTGTTCATTTCACTATGGTACAAGTGTCTGCTAGATTCTTTTTTAGCTTTAGTTCCTCTTTGGCTTAAACTTCTCTTTTGTTATAAAAAGTATCTAATTTCTTTAACATTTACTTTTTCATTGTAAAGAATCCTTACAAACATTTCTAAATCAATTTAGTGACAAAATAAATGTCTAAGATGATAAAACAACTCCCTATCCTCTAGTTTTCTTCAGGCAGACATTTAGTTTGTAGGATGTGTCGCCGTTTTGCTGTTTTAAGACATAAATGTGGTGTAACGTTCTATAACTCTGGTCAGCAGGGGAATGTGTTTTACCCGCTTTGGAAAGACTGACCTCAGACAGATGATGTTTTTTTTTAACACAAAGGTGTTGATGGAACTTGTGAGACATTTTAGCCTTTAGCATGATTATCACAGCTAGTGTTGCTGACTGTGTACCCGATTCCTCTGTGTGTATTTCCTGGACTTTACCCCGCCTTAACTCATGCATTTTGAAAAGGCTGCCATTATTTCCAAATCCAGGATGTTCCATGACAAACAGAGGTTGAAGCATAAAAAATAAAAGGGAGCAGCTTTGCTGCAATGTGTTCAGCCTTCCTGATACCTGCTGAAGTCGACTCTGGGTCGATTAGCTCCTTCAGAAGATTGTTGCATCCCCTGGCTGGTCTAGAGGTAATAAAGGACCAACATAAGTCTAGTTAATTAATTAGAAGAAAAAAATAGATTTAAGATATTTATTTTCTAAGATTAATTTCATTTATTAAAATAAAAGGTTTAGGCCAGCATAACAAACGAATTGATGCATGGTGGAAAGCTGGGTACAAAATAGGGCTACACAATATATCACAAATACTTCATCAACACAATAACAGTGTGTTACAATATTACATCCTGCAGCAAAAACCCAGAAACTTTGATGGCAAAGGTACAAAATGACAAAAGCACCAAATGACCAGCCTTCACCTAAGTCTTTGTGTCGTACCGGCCGACATGTCTCTAGGTTTTCCGTTAAATGGCTCCCTATAATTCTTCCTCTGAATTAGTCATTTAAGGTGCTTTCACACCTTTAGTTTACTTTGGTCAATATCAGTTGATGACTTTGTTAACACATAGAAAACTCCAAGCGAACTAATGCCTGTCACAAGAAACCACATGAGAACTTTCAGGCTATTTATTGGTGAGTTGTGTCTAGGGCGGGAGAGCCAAATATCAATACAGGAAGCAGATGCTGTGCTCTGAGCTAGTCGAAAACATGGAGAATTTAAATATATCTTTAAATGAACCAGTGTTTGTTTCAGACAGACTAAACATCTGGAGTGTGAAAATACTGTTAAACACAGCACTGTAACCAAAAATGGCAAACTGTAAGTTATAGTTCCTCAGTGACAGCATCCACATTGAAGAGTGTTGTTGTGACCTTAACCATGGTGTGTTCACTGATTGGGTGGAAAAAGATTGGACTTTTAAGTTCTCAACCAGCTTTTCACCACTCAGAGATGGCCAGCTAATTCCAGTCACCAGCCGGCATGCCTGTGCTTCTCTGATATAAAGAAGCTTTCCATTTCTTTCTTCTTTACATTTCACATAATGGTAATAAAACAGACAGAAGGTTGTTACCGTCTTTAATTAGGAGTTTTTTGTAATGAAATTGTGGAACGGGTCTAAAAGGTTGGTATAGCAAGGGACAAAAACGTTAACATGCAAAACACATGAAATTCAGTTAAACTATTAGAAAGAGGGGAATGTAGGGCTGAGTCAATATATTTTATCATTGGAATGAAAAAAACTACAAAGAGAAGCTGCTATGTGCTGATTCGGGGTACTTGATCTATAAAGGTCCATCGTGGGTATTGTTGTAGTTTCTTTCTAAAAACTACACCTCAAATATTTTCCTATATTTTCTTGACTCGATAGATGGCAAAAGCTGTCGAGGCAAAGGTTATTTTTATCATAAAAAAAACTCCTAAAACGTATGAGTTAACTTCCTCTTTGAAGCTTGAAAAAAAGCCAGTGATTCTGCAGTGACTCATGTTAAAGCTGCAGCAGACCAGCTGCACTGTATGATCATTTTTCAGAGCTTGAAACATTCAAATCATACACACACAGAGCAGGAGCCAAAGCGAGGACACAGTATCTCCTTTTGGGTTTGTCCGTCTGTTTGACTTGAAAATCAAAATGCTACAGGGCTTAGAAACATATGATATGATATGATATGAGATATATATATATATATATATATATAATTAGACAGCCATACACACACGTTGAGGTACACACAGCCCAAACTTAAGCATGGCTATGATCACAGACTGCTGGTGCGGACAGACAGCTCTGTAAGGGTAGCTGACTAGGCAGCAGCAGCTCGACGCTCAGCCAATCGTGTCGTCTCTCATGGGACTGGTGCCCTGTAACAGCAACCAGGGTTGATATTTTTATGTAGAAGGAAAGGGGAAAGGTTATTCAAAAAATATATAAAAAAAAGGCATCCAGAGATCGGGTTTTCGAGGTCTTCACCTTCGTCTGCTGCCCCATCCTCTTTGCAATGGTCCCTCATGGTTCCCCCTGCAGGTGGTGGGCCTACTGGGGGATGGCCTCGCGTCACTTGTTCAGGTTTGGCCCGGCCAGGTCCCTCGAGAAGTGACCTCAGGCCTGGCTCTAGGGTGGGACCCCGGCTCCGCTGTACCGGGCGAGGTCACGTGCCTTGTTGTAATAGTCCTCATGAAGGTTTCTGATCCGCTCTTTGTCTGACCAGTCACTCAGAGCCTGTTTGCCATGGGAGACCCTACCAGGGGCATTTAAGCCCCGGACAACATAGCCTCTAGGATCATTCAAGCACTCAAACCTCTCCACCACATTAAGGTGGGGGTTCAAGGAGGGGGGAAGCATTTGGGAGGAGCTCTGAGTAGAGCCACTGTTCCTTCATGTCGAGAGGAGTCAGTCGAGGTGGTTCGGGCATCTGTTTTGGATGCCTCCTGGATGCCTCCCCTGGGGGTGTTCCAGGCACGTCCCACTGAGAGGAGGCCCAGGAAACGCTGGAGGGACAATGTCTCTCGGCTGGCCTGGGAACGCCTTGGGCTCCTCCAGAGGAGCTGGAGGAGGTGTCTGGGCGGAGGGAAGTCTGGGCGTCTCTACTAAGACTGCCGCCCCTGCGATCCGGTCCCGGATAAAGCAGAAGATGATGAGTACAAGTATTTTAATAAAGGCTAGATATGAAGGAAATCCATAGCATCCTGAAGATCCTGTTAGGCATAGCTATTCAGTGACTTGCAAAAATCATTCACACCCCTTCAACATTTTTTACGTCACATTATGACCACAAACTTCATTATGTTTTACTGGATTTAAGGGGATAGACCAACAAAATATAGAACATACGCATTTATATTCAACCCATTAACTATGTACCCCTAAACAGAATACAGTGCAACCAATGTACAACTAGAGGAGCATTACTCAGAGAAGCAGCTGAGAGGTCCATGGTAATTCTGGAGGAGTTGCAGACATCTACAGCTCATTTCCAAAATTAAGCTTTTTGGTCTGCATCCAAATCTGTGTGTGGTGAAAAACCTACAGTGCACATCACATTGAACACACCATCCCCACTATAAAACATGGTGGTTGCAGTATCATGCTGTGGAGATGTTTGTCTTCAGTAGGGACTGTGAAGCTGGTCAGAGTAGTTAGTTAATGGATGAAGCTAATTACAGGGTGATCCTCTGAAAACCTATTAGAGGCTGCAAAGACTTGAAAAATGCTTAGAGGTTCGCCTTCTAGCAGGATAACCTTAAACATGCATCCAGAGCAACAATGATTTAGATCAAGCTATATCCATGTGTTAGAATGGCCCAGTCAAAGTCCAGACCTAAAGCCAATTAAGAATATATACACATATGCTCCCCTTGTCACTGAGTTTGAGCTACTTTCTTTTAGATTTTCACAAGTCTGTCTACTTATGGACACTAAATACTTAATTTTTTACATTTTTGGTAGCAGAGTTTGGAAATTCCATCTACTTCACAAATTTTCACCACTTTGTGTTGGTCTTTTACATAAAATCACAATGATATATCGAGGCTTGTGACTGTAATGTGACAAAATGTGTAAGCATTCAGTGGGACTGTATATAGTGTGTCATGTCCCACGTTTGTCCTTCTGCCAGCTGAGCACATTGACCCCTTTCCTATGGCACCTTTGCCTCTAGCAAAAAACATCAGTCATGATAGGAGGCGCCCTCTGTAACCTCAGTGTTGCAGTGGCAGCCACAGTTCATTGCTGCAATCCAACGTCCGTGCAGACCAGACATGAAGTGAGTCACACCAACTTGTGGGTGTGCATCATCCAACCCTGACTTCCTAGTGGAAATCCATCCAGCTTTCCCTCCAGGCAACCAGAACTGCTTCGTTTAGCTTGTTATCCATGACGAAATGAAGCAAAGCGAGGTGCACTTGTAACACATTTTGCATTGTGCATCTTTGTATACACTCTGCTGCATGCCTGAAGCGGTTATCGACCTCCCTCTGTCCTGCTGCTCTCTGACGAGTGCAGCGTCCCCCCCTTGCTTTGTTATTGGGTTTCTCATCTTTTCCAGTGACTGACGGCTCCGTTGATTCGTTGCTGCTGCTCCTCTGGTGCAAGATGCAAAACAGCTGGAAGACGGTTTTCACAGCGAGAATGATGACGCCGCAGCGATTGCAACATACGATTGGGTGCTGTGTGAATAACAAGTGCTGTGTTCTAACCCTTGTGAAAAAGACATGGTTTTCTGCTTAACTAGAATGAATCACAATTACAAATCTCACACTTGTCAGATGGCCTTTTAGATCCACCTCCAGGAATTTTTATTTCCAGTCGCTCCACTAATTGGTACGTAATTGGGATTTTTCAAAGAGCTTGCATGGTTGCTGTGGCTGCAGGCTGAGATAACACATCCCTGCTTTATTTGGAAATGAGCTGCAGCCCAGCAGGTTTCTTCTGGGCTTGTGGCAGGTTTAAACAATCGGTAACACACTGCTCCCGTGGCCCTATTTGGGATATAAAGCTGTCACAAAGCGAGCCTTTGATGAACTGCGAAACAAAGCGGGTGGAGGAGAAGGGAGTGTGCATTCGAGATTACAGCTGGATTTGCAATCAGATTCTGATTTGTTTAAAGAGATATTAGTGAAGAAATGTTCTAGAGGCCGTTGGAGTTTATGGCAGCATTGATGATACTTATATGTTTATATGTATGAAGAAAAAGGAGCACAAACACACTCCTGGGCTTTGGCTGAATGTTTTTCCAGGGGAACGATTTTTTCTTTGCAGAGCATTCAGACTCTTCTTTTCCATCTTCTTCCCTCTGTCTCTGTGCTGCTGGAGGGAAGACAAAGAGTTGCTTGTATGTTGGTGCTGTGACCTATTTCAAAAAAGCCAAAAGTGATTAGAAGAACTGCAAAATGTCCATCCATCGATCTTTATTCAGGCAAGCATCTGCATTTTGGCTGTAGCAGGCCACCCACCTAAAGGAGCACAGAAACTGAGCACCAATCTCACCCTCAGATGGCAATTCTTCCAAAACAAAGTCTTAACAAGATAAAGATCCATTTCAGTCCTTTTCTGGAGCTCTTTGCTCCTCCCAATCTCTCCCTTAGTGCATTTGGTTTAAAATCTCCATTTAAAAAATACCTGTTAACATAATGTAGTTTAAAGGAACTCGGTTTCTGAGCAGAGCTTAGAGAACAAGACTAAGATGAATCCTTCGCACAGAAACAACATCCTCCATCCATTGTCTTTACCCACTTATCCTTGCAGGGTTGCTGGGGGGCTGGTGGTTATTTCCAGTTGTCATTGGGCGAGAGGCGGGGTACACAAGTAGTACAGTAACTTGCAAAAGTATTCATATCCTTTGAAGACTTTTTTTTCCATTATACCCAAAAACTTCAAGGTAGTTTTTTATGTGATACACCAACAGATCCTGGTGCATAGCTGTGAGGTGGAAGAAAATTAATACAAGGTTTTATATTTTTTTTAATAAAATCCTAAAAAATGTGTGCTCAGCCCCCTTTACTCCTTTATTCCAAAATAAAATCCAGTGTAACCAGTTGCCTTAAAGTTCCCATGACATTGAATTATCATGATAAATCCAATTACATTTATGGAAAGGAAACATTGATCAAATATTTTAAAAAATAAATATATGCCACTGAAATGAAAAGTTGTTGAGATATATGGTCATAAATTTCACTAAAAAGGCATTTCCAGACTACCCCTTTGCGATTTTGTTGCGCTCTTTTATGATGTCAAAGGGGAACCCCTGAAGGTAAACTGACTGCTGCTACAATGGATAGCAACACCGACAGCAGCAGAGAATCTGATATTTCTTTAGATATATTTCAGTCACTATCACAGAGAGAGTCAGGAGAAGACAGTCAGCAGAAGTGCTGCGGCGTGCAGACGCCATCTAATTCGACCAGAGTCTATTTTTGCCGGATGCTGGAGCACAACCGGGGCACAACCAGAACATGCAGATTTTCAAAATTGTTCCCTAAAGACAGACTAGATCCCGCTATCTTAGTAAATACACACATATATTTATATAGACACGTGTATATACTAGCAGTTGTTTATGTTAGATCGATTAATTCAATTACTGTATTAACTTAGGTATTTTAAACCAAGCAATTAAACATTAAATGCACCAAAGGAAGCAACCAATATAGCTTCGCTGCACTCACCCATGGTAGAACAAAACACATGAAAATATATGGATGCATAAAACAAAAAATGAAGCAGTTTAACCTGGTTTAACTTCCACAGAATGAGTTGTTTTGGACTTGCTACCTCATTTATCACTGGCTTTTATTGAGCGATCTGCGCAAGTACTCCAATCACAACTGGCTGTGCTTGGTGGGATCAGCCCATCTGCCCCTCCTCGGTTTTCCAGCTCTATCCTGGCAGCTCTGATCCTCTTCACTTCTGGAAAATAGTGCAGACTAACGACTACTGACACAAATTATTTTGTGTCACAATTATCTTTTATCACGTCTTCCCAGTTCCCAGTGCCCAGTTCCTTCAATATTAATATGTTTTCTTTCAATTTTTGCATTTGTGGGAAAAACATGTCACAGGCACTTTAAGACATCACCTAGTTTGTAAATAAAGTCCTGCTGTGTGCGATTTATGAAGTGGAAGAAAAATGTTGGTTCAGCACATAAAATGCAAATGGCATGCTCTTAAGCTTGTAGTTGTAATGTGAAAAGTGTGGAACAGGTAAAGGGGTAAAACACATTATCAAGGCTTAAAAGTACGACTTATAGGAGCTTCAAGGACCAAGTTACCACAGCTGTTGGCACCCCAGATAAAAATGTGCAAGATGCATTAAAATAACCAGGTCTTCTATTGGTGCAGTTCTATAGCAGTGAGTTTTGAAGATTTTCTTACCTCCAGTTGTTTTAAACTTTTTAAATAGTTGTTTTAAACTTTTTAAATTATTGTTCTGACTGTACAGGGGTTGGACAATGAAACTGAAACACCTGTCATTTTAGTGTGGGAGGTTTCATGGCTAAATTGGACCAGCCTGGTAGCCAGTCTTCATTGATTGCACATTGCACCAGTAAGAGCAGAGTGTGAAGGTTCAATTAGCAGGGTAAGAGCACAGTTTGCTCAAAATATTGAAATGCACACAACATTATGGGTGACATACCAGAGTTCAAAAGAGGACAAATTGTTGGTGCACGTCTTGCTGGCGCATCTGTGACCAAGACAGCAAGTCTTTGTGATGTATCAAGAGCCACGGTATCCAGGGTAATGTCAGCATACCACCAAGAAGGACAAACCACATCCAACAGGATTAACTGTGGACGCAAGAGGAAGCTGCCTGAAAGGGATGTTCGGGTGCTAACCCGGATTGTATCCTAAAAACATAAAACCACCGCTGCCCAAATCACGGCAGAATTAAATGTGCACCTCAACTCTCCTGTTTCCATCAGAACTGTCCGTTGGGAGCTCCACAGGGTCAATATACACGGCCCTGGTCCGGGCTGCTATAGCCAAACCTTTGGTCACTCATGCCAATGCCAAACGTCGGTTTCAATGGTGCAAGGAGCGCAAATCTTGGGCTGTGGACAATGTGAAACATGTATTGTTCTCTGATGAGTCCACCTTTACTGTTTTCCCCACATCTGGGAGAGTTACGGTGTGGAGAAGCCCCAAAGAAGCGTACCACCCAGACTGTTGCATGCCCAGAGTGAAGCATGGGGGTGGATCAGTGATGGTTTGGGCTGGCATATCATGGCATTCCCTTGGCCCAATACTTGTGCTAGATGGGCGCGTCACTGCCAAGGACTACCGAACCATTCTTGAGGACCATGTGCATCCAATGGTTCAGACATTGTATCCTGAAGGCGGTGCCGTGTATCAGGATGACAATGCACCACTACACACAGCAAGACTGGTGAAAGATTTTTTGATGAACATGAAAGTGAATTTGAACATCTCCCAGGGGCCTGCACAGTTACCAGATCTAAATATTATTGAGCCACTTGGGGTGTTTGGAGGAGCGAGTCAGGAAATTTTTTCCTCCACCAGTAATCACGTAGTGACCTGGCCACTATCCTGGAAGAAGAATGGCTTTAAACCCCCTTTTGACCACTGTGCAAGGACTTGTATATGTCATTCCCAAGACGAATTGATGCTGTATTGGCCGCAAAAGGAGGCCCTACACCATACTAATAAATTATTGTGGTCTAAAGCCAGTTGTTTCAGTTTCATTGTCCAACCCCTGTACATATGGACACATTTAGCTGAGTAGCCATTCTCTGATTTACGCAAATTAACACACATCTGGCTCACTGAAATGACATGTTCTCTTGTCTTTCCCATTTTAAAGAGGGGCCAATGGAATTGAGCCCGTGTCACACTACAATTATACCCCAGCGAAACAGGATGACTAATTAAACATTCTTCAACAATCTGAACTCTTCTGAATAAAAATACTCAAATTAAACATTGAATCTTTCTAAAAGTTTCAGGGTGAGATTGTACTGCTGTCATAAAGGTGAATTTATTTTAATGCCTTTTACTCGTACTTCTCCCTGTTGTTGCTTCTTTCATCCCGTTAATAATTAATACCTTCACCTCAATATACATTTAATGAAGAAGTTCTCAGGCCAACTCATGAAAATCCCTTCAGTTTGACTGCAAACATTCCTGATAAAGGGGTCCATCAGAGATGGAGTAAACTGAGCCAATTTTGTTCAAGTTATCTTCTGCCAGTGCATACAGTATTTTCTCATGTATCATGAAATCCATCAAAACCACACAATAACAGCTCTGTTAGATTGTGCTTGTTGTTTTTAAGAGTTAAATCTAAAGAGCTAGTTACAGACCAAAAACTGCCTTTTCCTCTCTTTGGTTCACATAGAGGCCCAAAATAGGCAACCTGTAAACCACTCGGAGGCTTCAGGACCTACAGGCTGTATTAGCCTTTGTTTGTGGGGAAGTGGTGGGGGGGGGGAACTACACATTTTCTAACACTAATCAAACGTAAAACCACCATAGAGTACATATCAAAACAACTAAATTGAATCTATTTCAGTGCGAAATTCAACTAGTATTCATCTGTAAGGTTAAAACCTCAACTTGCAGAAACCTGTTTCTTAAAACAGCAAAATAAAGAAGGAGAAAAGAGCAAAAGCATATCACTGACTAACTGGCTGCTCTTTTCAAACCTCATTTGGTTTCCTGTGCTAAATTAGATCAATCACCCCCCCCCCCCCTTGTCCCTTGTTCATGCAACAAAGACCTCCATAAGTAGATATGCCTCTCTACCTCACCAACAGGTTCTTTCTGCTCTGATCCTGTCTGCACCTTTTAGAACAAAGTTTCTGACCACAGCTGTGGTCCTCACCTGTCCCTCAAAAAAAACGTCCATAAATGCATCACTTGTTGGTTTTTTCAAATTTATGAATTGTGCTGTAAAAAGCTAAATATGAATAAAATGTTTTAACATTATTTCTGATTCTAAAAATGCAACGTTGCCATAGGACACAGGACTGAAAAAAAAAAGGTACACTGAGTTTAAAGCTTGCTTTGACACCTTGTATATTGTAGCTTTTTTTATTGAGGTTAAAAACAAATTTGCACTCGCAAAAGCAGACTTATTAGGAAGCTAGAGGTGGCAAAGAAACAAGCAGATATGTGTTAAACCCACATTTTCGGCTGCAGGTAGTCAGTTTGAAGTCACTGTTGTTTGTGTCACTGAAACTGAATGACTAATTTATGGGGGAAATTTACTGCCAAAAATCAAGAGCACATATTTTCAATTTGAGAGCAGGATTTTATTCTGCTTTTACACAAACTTAGTAATGCTTGCACTCAAAACATCTGCTTTCTTTCAAATATACTCTGTTTTCTCTCAAATCTTTGTTTCTGCGCTCTGATCTAATGCTTCTTGCATAGATAATTTCTCCTCCTGCTTGCTTCATCCTCCATGCGCGCAAACTTGCTCTCTGGTCGGATCAAAACTGCGCTTTCAAGTTTCTTCCCTGCTCTCAAATTCTTTTTGCTCTCTTCCAGATTAAGGTCATATCATCTCCTAGCAACCAAATCAGCCAATAGAATGACAGTGTGCCAATGCTAGGTCACAGGCTTAGTTGGGATGCGCTTGTTTCCTTCTACTGAGCGTACCTGTGTTGCTACTTCCCTGATACAGGTCATACGGAGCAAAATCTGGAAGCAAGTGTTTCTATGCGTACGGTGTGCGTCGCAATTTCGTGAAATAGGTCAATCTACTTCAATGGATAGCTCAACTCAGCAAAGTACAATGACAATGGATAATTCAAACATATCCTGAAGTAAGTGATTTTTAACATTCAGTAGTTTAATATGTACGTCTGTTTCTAACAACGGTTCAAGCATTACTACGTTTGAGTACAAGCAGAATGAAATCCTGCTCTCAAATTGAAAATATGTGCTCTTGATTTTTGGCAGTAAATTTCCCTCATAAATTAATCATTCAGTTTCAGCGACACAAACAACAGTGACTTCAAACTGACTATCTGCAGCCGAAAATGTGGGTTTAACACATATCTGCTTGTTTCTTTGCAACCTCTAGCTTCCTTATAAGTCTGCTTTCGCAAGTGGAAATTTTTCAGTAAATTTCACCCATAGTAATGTCCTTGCAGATATGAGTGGGCGAATGTCATCGAGAAAGAAAATGGTTAGACTTAGCAGTTGTCAGCATAACATCCATTTGTGCAGCAGTTATGCTTCAAAAGACTGCTTACTGCAGTTCTTCCTTTCACTTAACTTTCCAATAATATGCTTGGATAAAGAACTATGTGAACAACCATGATTACTGACCTTTGGTTGCTCACCTTCCTTGTGGAGAGTGTAAATATTTGTCAAGTCAGCGGTCTTCTCCGTAACTGTGTATTTCTATAATGAAAAAACCCTTTTTATGGGTCTTATGCAATATTTTCTAAGAAACTGAATTTTGGGTTGCCGTTAGCTTTAATCCATAATCATAGCTTTAATCCTCTGCTTGCCAATAACACAATCCCCAGTTGCTAAAGCTCACCAAGACTCATGAAAAAAATATCTTTCACCCCTGGTGCATATTTAAACTGTACATTTGATCTTCAGATTCTTCATTGTTTGTTTTATTGAGCTTTTTTCACAGTCGAACCTGAGTGACTGCTGTTTAGGAATCTGGATATTGCACTATTAGTGATGCGTGTGTTCAGTGTGCCTCACAAGTAACATTTGTGTAACAGGCCCTGGAGGAACAACTGGTCAATACGCTAAAAGCTGCTATAAGGCTTCACAGAGCTCACTCAGACCACTTTAGATCATCAATGGACAACCATGTCACCACTGGTCTCACTGAAAGTATTAAACCAGTTCATTTTTTTATCAGTCCAGTTTTAAACGGTCAAATACAATATGTACCATGTGCTAGAAATGTATTCACCCCTCTTTAACTTTTTCACATCGTTGTGCTACATCCACAAACCTCTGGGTATTTATTTGGATTTTATGTGACCTACCAGTGTAGCTTAGCACATAATTCGGACTTTAAAGGAAAGTTTCCAAACTTTATTTTTTTTACAAATATGTAAAAGTGTTCATCCTTGTTTTGAAAATCATGTATCAATTTTTGCCGATTCGTCTTTGCATAATAGCTCAAACTCAGTCGTGATGGATATAGAGCATCTGTGAGCATACATTTTTAGGTCTTTCCACCAATTCTCAGTTGGATATAGTTCTGGACTTTGACTGGGCCATTCTAACACATTAACTTGCTTTGATCGGTTGTAGCTATGGCTGTATGTTTAGGGTAATAACAAAAAGGTTTTCTTTCAGTATGTTTTTCTGTATTTAGCTCCATCCACCTTCCTATCAACTCCTACTAGCTTCCCTGTCCCTGCTGACAAAAAGCATCCCCACAGCATGATGCTGCCACCACCATGTATTACATGAAAACGGTGTGTTAGTTTTATTTAATAACAAATAAATGCTAGTTTAAATATAAAAAGACACTGCTGTGGACTTTAGTACTGTAGTTTTAAAGAACCGCATGCCGCTCCAGAGATGCAGGTTTCAGATCCCTTGTTCACGTGAATGGCATGTCTAAGGTTTTCACTTGTGCCATTCTAACCCATTTATTTAGTTGGTTTATTGTCATTCACCGCATAAAAAAAAAAACTACATAATTAAACAAAACATTGCAACCCAGTCCGGTGCTACCATAAAAATAATAGTTGTCACCAGAATCAGTTAAAATCAACCTATATAAAACTAATAAAACACTTTCCATTTCTGGAGGATAGCTTAAACGCTGCTCTGGAAAAACATGTACCATTTCCTTTCCACTTGGCAGTTAAGTGCCACTCCCCCACTTAAGATTCAAATAAATGTACATTAAAATGTGTGGTAGTTGTTACAAAGTGTGGTAAAGTGCAAGGGAATACTTCAGTGCCTTTTTACAATACTTCTAAAAAGGCACTGCAAGCGTCTCAAACCGTGAACAGTTCTGAAACTTTGTTAGCATTTCCCATCAGAATGTGGACATGCAGATGCATACAGGAAATGCAGGGTGTGAGAGCACTAATTCACCAGCCGTGAGCGTGAACAGCAGTCATGCTCAGACCCAACCTGAGGGTGTAGAAGTGTGTAAAATGGTGCAGTAATAATCAGGGGGGGCTCGGGCCGTTTGGGTGGTCTATAATGGCCCGCTGCTGCTTTGATGTTCATAAATCATCTACTGTAGGTCTGTCGTCCCTGCGGTCAGGGTCAGGTGGGGAGGTATTTATAGTTGGTCCAGATGCCGCAGCCCGTCTGTGATATGTGTCGGCAGCCGTGCTGGGAGCCACCTGTGCGCAGTGTTCCTGCTTTCTGTTGCACCTTTCTGTACACATGCTCCCATTGTAGTTATTCTGGAGGCCAGTTGAATTGTTTTAGATGAACGCAGGCTACCAGCTGCATAATGTTAAAGTGCATATGGGCCCAGCTGGTCCTGATGGGGTTTTCTTCCCCGTTTGACACGGCAAAGACTAGAATTCACGCTTTCTGGTGCTCTGTCGGCTTGTGTTACATTGGATGGCAGTCACGTAAAATTTCAAAGCTGCAGACGAACATAAGAAATTGTTTGAGACTTTTAAATATGACATTCTGACTCTTTCCTTTAGAGCTAATCATTTTTTAGTTCTTTCCATCTAAGGTTTCTCCTTTCCTGTCTTATCACAGTATCTTGCATGGCTGATGTGCACATTTTTCACTTTTTCCCTCCTATGTGGAAGACGAGCTGCGGCACGTTAGGAATTCATATCAGCCAGCGCACACCTTGCAAAACATCAAACACATCAGAGGGAAGAAATGAGAGGAATGGGAGCGGGGTGATGTAGAAAAAGGGTCAGGAAACATGGCTAAATGTGTTTTCCAGACAGCTTCTAGCAGCTGACATGCATCCTCTCAGTTCCACTGTGGATTTGAAGCATGTATCAGAGAAAGCATTTCAAACCTAGCAGATAAAGCGTTTTTTATCTTCTAAACCAGCCCCAAGAGGAAGTACAAGAAGCGGTGAGCTGTGTGCCTGTTGTTGACATAATTCAACACTGCCCCCTGCAGGCTGTAAAGTCCTATATTTGGTTACAATGCTCCTTGAAATGAATCACTTCCAGATGAGCTGAATGAACAAGACTGGATGTGGTGAGTGGCAAACAGCATTGATTGACTCCATGCCGTGGTCAGCAGTGATAATGGATCAGTGCAGCGAGTGCAGAGTTCAGCTCAGGCAGAATTTCCTGTTTGGATGTTCTTGTTGTTTTCCAGAACAGTTTAAAACTCTCAAGAGCAGAGTTGGTGTTCATCTCCTGGTTTGTTTGGTTTAGATTTCATCCTTATTTAGAGTTGTTTGACCATGAATGGTAGTGATCCAGGTGCTGCTGATCTAACATGAGCCTCGGCCTTCACTTTTAACATACTTCAGATACTTCAAATGGCTTCCTTTCCCTCCTTCCCTGCACCCCCCACCCCCAACCTCCTCCCATTCCTAGTTTTTTCCTGTCATTTACAGCCCTTCTTCTGCTGCTGCACTCTTCCCACTCTTCATCTCATCTCTTACTTTCTCTCTCCTATAATGAGCCCCATGTGAAGCAGTTTCCGTGTAATTAAAATGCACATCATTCATCTGGGAGGAAGGGAGTCTCCTCACTGTGTTTCAACCCACATTTTGGCCTTTGAGGATTTGGCTTGCGAGCGCCACGCACACAAATAGCCTCCTTAGGTTCTTGTCTTTTCTCTAGTTTTTTTATCTGTTCACTGTTCCTCACTGTTTGAAATCAGGTGGCGGTTAGAATGTCATCATTTGGGTTGCAGAGGTGAAAGCTGAATGCTTTTCTATGCTTATTAGCTGCAAATTAGGACGACTGAAGTTAAATACTGAAAAAATGTGTATAAGCCTTGGAGTTTTAATGAGTAAATAATAAAAGTAGGGCTGCAGCTACCGATTATTTTAGTAATTGATTAATATAGCGATTGTTTTTCTGATTAATTGATTGATCTAACAAGCGATACTCTTAGTAAATTATCATACTTCAAGAAACAAACATTGATTGCGAATTTTAAATGCATTGTAAATGGCAAAAACATGTAAAAAAAACCCAATTGAGTATTCAGAACTTGACATTTAAATAATAAAATATTTAAATAAAAAAAACAACAATGCATTTTGTTGCATTTTGCAAGATGCAATTGTACAAAACATTTGTAAGAACATGAACAATGCTTAGATAAAGCTAAAACTATGCCACTTAAGAAGTTCTGGATAGAGCATATTTACAGACATAGAAGGTTTTTCATCCCAAGTGTAAAACATATATTTATTGTACAGTTTTGGCTCTTTTTACTGCTCTGAGTGGGTTGTTTTTTCAGCAAAAGCCGTTTTTCAGAGTCTGTATATTCCAGTTAACGATTATTCGAATGCTAAATTAGTTGACGACTATTTTAATAATCAATTAATCACGATTGATCCGATTAATTGTCTCAGCCCTAATTAAAAGTAAATAAATAAGTAAACTTTTGCAGACTTCTCTCATGCACCTCAGGGGATGTGTTGCAGCCATGCAGGAGACAAGTAAACACCACTGAAGAACAAATGAGGATAAAAAAAGTGAGAAATAGAAATATTTGTGCTTTGAGCTCACTTGCAATGCAATACTCCACTCTGTAAACTAATGCCCTCTATGGCGTCTCAGAGGGACAAACCATCAATCAATCAATCAATCTTACCAGCCATCTGGTTGGTTTGTTTTAACATTATATTAAGTTTAAAAATTATTTACAACAAACTAACAAAACTGCCTGTGGCAATTTGTTTTCTAGAGGATGATCTACATGTAATGTGTGTTTGTTAAGTTAGTAAGTCAGAAAATGGCTAAACCCCTATATTTGTCCATACCTTCAGTCAGAGCAATAACTGAAAGGTTAAAACAAATTTATTTTGCCACCAATCTCACTGAAAAACAGCAAAGTGGGACACCAAGTCTCCTTTACAATCATTAGATGCTACCTACACACCAACTGGTTGCCAGAAAAACAAACAAAAAATGTCTGTCCTATCATCACTATCATTATGGAACCATGTGCTTTTGGTCAGATGAGACTAAGATTAGGCTTTGTGCCACCAAAAGGATTGATATTTTGAAAAGCACCTTAATGCACAATGTCAAGTCTGGCAGAGGATCTGTGATGTGGTAATCATGGGAAAATTCAAGCAGGACAACAATGCAAAACATGTGACCAACAACAACAATCCAGTCTTCCATAATAATGTTATCTAATTTAGGATGGTATATTTAAAGGTTAGCTTGAGGAGTTCAGACAGTAAAACCTAACAATGTTCTGATGTGCCAAAGGTTTTTTTATCTCTGTATAAAACATAACACCAACTGAAGTGGTGCATTTTAATACTTGGCTCTCACGTTTCATATTATTGCAGTTCCAGTTCTGGTCACTGGGGACCAAACGTCTGCCGTGCTCTGGAGTCTGTGTGTCATGGTATGTTTACTTGGCAGAGGAAGCTGACACACCTCTGTGCTCTCGTCTAGTTTGTGGATGGGTTGCAGCTTGTCGAGCACACTTTGCATTGGAAACAAAAGCAGCCCGAAGCTAGAACTTTATACAACCTATGGCGTACGCGATTCTAATTAGTACTAAATCCACTTTTTTGAAGTTAATAAGCTGCTTGTTTAATATAATGTGCCTCATTTTTCTACCAGAGCTCCCAGATGTTAGGATGACAACCGTCACAGAAACCAGTCCTAAACAGTGTGTTCTGTATAGCCTCGAGGCCTTATATTTGTGTGTAACTTTATTTTATTTTATTAGAGCGGCAGAATCCCCGTAACCAGGGTGAAATCCAGTTCAGCTGCACAGCTAAGTTGATTAACATCTCTTGTGTAAACCATCTGGACCAACGTCTGTTGACAGAGGTCTCGGCCAGCTGCAGTAAAACTTTACTATGACATCAGAAACAGGCAGTACTGAGCCATTGATTCAAGAGAGTTTTTACTTCAGAGTTAGAGTAACAGGATCAAATATACTTCTGTGCCCTGTGGAAGTATGAAATTATATTATTATTATTATTTATAATGCATCTTTCACTTCTCTGTTTTGTGCTGTATCTAAATTGGAAGCACCTCATGAGAAATGTTTTATTGGAAGCCTCAGAGGTTTTAACACAGGAAGACTCTTGTTCCTCTTCTGGTGCAGCAGAGGTTCAGCACATTGCTAGCTCTGTCTACCTGTCTGTACTGGTTCGACACATTTTCAAATTGTAGGTTTTATTTTTATTTAAGCTTAACACATTTCTCCTTGTTTTTGCTTTTATGGATGGTTCTACCCCACCATTTAGCAGGGGATTAAAACTCACTGAGAGGCATTGGCAGCAGTGTCAATTAGGTGTTATGACAACCTTGTTTGACTGTATCATTGTATTTACACAAGCATTTTAAACTAAAATGTGTAATATGACTTATTTGGGTGGCCCTCCTTTATTTTGCAGACAATTACTGTTTATTTTTTGTTTCTTGTTGAGACCAGAAATGTTTCCAAATGGCTGAATTTGGCCATCTTATAAGCAAGTAAAAGAAGGGTTCCTCCTGAGTTTTAAACAATGTCTAGAAAAATGAAAGTTTGTGTTTTCAGACTTTTTTTTCCCCGTTATCTAAAAGATAATCAGAATTTCAGAAAAATGAACGATGATGTTTACCTTTAGCAACAAAAAATGTTGTTTTTTGTCTAACTTAAAGTCATTTCAGTTTTTGAGTTACATGGCAGACTCATTCAAGAATTAAAAGAGGCAATGTTCCTGGGCTTTTTGCCTGTAGTTCCCTTATTTCTAGATTTTGTAGCAATTGTGGCCTTTATTGGCAGTAAGTAGAGAGGAAATGCAGAGAGTGATGAGGGTCGTCTGGGGTTCGGATTTGAACCCCAGACGGCTGCATCGACTACTGAAGGCCTCCTTTACTTCCCCAGAACGTTTTACTTTTGACAAAAAGTTAAAATTAAAACTCCTATCAAATGGTGTTTGAAAGCATTTTCCTGATTCTAAGATAATCAAAGTCAGATTATAGATTTTAAATAATCTAAATTTGTCCAAATGACAAAAACAATGTTGAGTTTGCTCTTTACACCAAAGTGGGATCTATTAGCTGTCTTTGTTGGTGCTTTTGGGGCTTAGTTGGCTTCTTTTTCTTATTACATTTGTGTGCTCATGCAGTTGTCGGGAAATAAATGTAGAATTAGTCCAAGACAAAACATTCTCTCCAGTTTTCGCTGGATTTACAGCATCTCAGCACCATCTAGGAGCAGCTCTTCTAGTTCCAGTCTGTCATGTGCCTCAACAATAAAGGTATTTACTGATTACCACACTCCTGATTTAGAAGCCACTGTCATTTCATATTTTGAGGGCAAATAAACCACAAATAATAAAAACTCAACTAGGTAAATATGTTCTAATCCTTAATGTCATATAAACTGACTGAAAAAGCTACAAATATCAGTCTGAAAAAGTAGGGATTTTAGAAACGGAAAAGTTGCAGAAGCTCTGAAATATTCAGTGGTATTCTTTCAGCCAGCTGACCGGCAGTGTGCACAAACAGGTGGGGAAAAACTGTGACTCCAGCACCAGCTGACCATTCTTAAAGGACAGGGGGAAATGTTTGACAGTTTTAAAACCGTTGCTTATTAAAACCTTGGTATACTTCGATACCAGTTTGAAAGCTCAAAAGAATAAAATGGACTTTTCTGTTAAAAGTCTGGCTTTCTCTCACTTTCCCACAGCCTGAATAAACTGCAGGCATGTCTCGACATGTCTTAGTCCTCTTAGTTGCTTTGAAACTGTAACTTGTAAAACCTTGGTAAAGCTTGATACTGGTTACCGGGCCTTGCTTAGAGCAAACAGAGCGCTGTGCTGTGTCCATAATAAAACAGAGAGGAATGCTCCCTGGCCTCTGTGTCCAGAAATTACTCTCTGCTGTGACACCCGGTCAGCTGGCATGGTAGCCATGATAAATGCGTCAAAGCTGAGATGGTCCAAATGAATGTGGCTCAGCTTTTGCTGTGTCTCCGTTCTGTCTGCACAACCAAGTTACTACGACACTTGTGACAGGCATACCTGGCTGTGGTTTTCAGGTTTAGTAGGGCTTACAAACTTGGCAAAGGTAGCAACACCATGAAACGATGATGTTATTGAGAGGTTAAATACAGGCTGAGCACGTGGGGCACTAAAACCTAGTCAGAGCCTGTGCTAACAGAGGGAAGGAGGAGCTGATTATACCCCTTGCACACCGTTGTGATACCACTCCATTAGATGGGCATCCCTGCGTTGATAAGAGGTTGGCTTTCTTCTTTTCACCATATTTTGGATTCCTCACCCCACTGAAGACTGCTCTCGGTGCTTCCTTGTTTGTGTAAGTAGCATCTCTTGCTTTAGAGCCGGCATAGCAGCAGAGGGATAAACCCTTATCCACTTGGCTTTTATTTTAACCCCTCCCTCCCCTCTCTGCCTCGACCCTCTCCTTTGCTCTCACCCTTTCGGGTTCCCTTGAGCCTGATGGTAGCGTTAAGAGAGGTAGTTTCTGCCTGGCATACTGTAAACTGTGTTTAGCTGCTTCTTTCTCGGCTGCCGTCTCCTCTCCACCTCTTCGGTATACAGTTTTGTCTTCTTCTAAGGTACGTCTCACCTCTGTGTTAACTTTAAACGCTGAGTTTCTAACTCTCTGCCCAGTGTTTAACTTTAGGACAGGGCTTCTGTTTGGGATTTGCTGCTGAGTACACCTTGCCAATACATATTATACACAGCTTGAATCATTTTACTTAGACTCTCAGTCAAGAAGCATGAAGAAAAACTGACAGTAGTTGATTTTAAACATTTTAGATTTATTCACAGAAACTAAATCTTTTTACTTTCTACTAAAACTTAGAACTACTAAAAGTTTTCAGTAATACACCATGTGCTCTCAATCAAATCCTCTATAATGTTATTTGTCTTTTTACCTACCTTCTTTAGCTTGCATCAAAATACTAAATTACCTTGTAGATGGAAAATCTGTGCATGATTGAACTGGTGCTCTTGGATTTTAAACACTGAGTCATTGAGTAACTAAAGGAGTGGCTCTGACAGCCTGCATGATTCAACTTATACGACTTTAAATCCTCTGATGTCAGCGGACATGGGTTTTTGACAGATTGTGAAAGAAGCAGTAATTACTTGGTGATGGTTTGCAACCAAAATGCATGATGAGTTAAACGTTACTCACAAGGAGTATATAACGAAGTACACAGCCTTATGAGGGACTGCACAGTATAGTTTCAGATCCTGTTAACATACACTGAGGCTGTCACTTGGGGCTGAGTGTCTCTGTTGTTGCAGCTCTGCTGTCGACAATTTGGGCAAATAAGAATAAGTCTATTTATATCTCCTTGACACAAATGTGTAAATAGTTAATTTGTTTATCATGTAACATATCGAAATATCAATTATTTTGACAACCCCAGTGGGAATTAATTATTTATATTAGGAACAGAGGTGATGTCACATTATGTGTGTGTGTGTGTGTGTGCATGAGAGAGAGACGAAGAGAGAGCATTCCCTGTAAAAATTGATTTTACTATTTAAAATTTAATTTAAAGCAAACAAAGAAATAATTATTAGATAGCGGAGATTTAGCATGTTATATTAACAATTAGCACAGTTAGCATAACTGTACAGTAGTCTCTCTGTGTACAAAATGTGGATCTTTACCTTCCCTTTGGGATTTTTAAAAGGCTACCAACATTTACAAACCCAGCATGTTCCATGACAGACAGGAGTTGGAATCATAAAGGGACAAAACAGATCAGCTTTGCTGTACTCAGTTTAGCCTTCCTTTTATTTTCTGAAAGTCTTGCGCTCTCTCATTTTCTTGTTGCCTGAATAAACACCAGATATGTCTCAATATGTTGTAGAAAATAGTTTTCTTATTTATAAACAGTAATACTAAAAATTGCTAACTATTTGTAACCATTTGTAACAACTTTCACACCAGGGTTTGGTGGTGTGCTAGCTGGTAGCGCTAAGATATGACACATAAGATAAGACATTCTTTGAGCAAAAAAAGATTGAATTCGCTGTGCTTCTGACTCCCAAGGCGCCAGTCAGGGTCAATCAAGCTGGAAGTCGTCGGATTCTGGTCACCAGTGCTTCTCTAGTGTTAATATTGGTGAAACTGCTTCTAGTTTCCTATTTTGATGCCAACTAGGAAAAGATTGTGTAAACTTTTGCTAAAGTCAGCAAAAAAACTCATTTTAGTTCGTGCCACGTGAGCATCCTAAAACACTCCACATCTTTTCAAATGTACTACTGTTAAAGTTACGATCACTATCAAAACTATCCTATCAGAAACTCACAAAATTAAGTATGTTCTGTGATGTTTTTATTTCACAGATGCTTTGTTGGCCGACCTTGAGTCCACAACATCCCACATTTCTAAATGCCCACTCTTCCTGTCTGACGAGGCCGCGTACTCCTTCCCTGTTGGGGATCAGAACCACCAGCAAGACATCTGCTCACCATCTCAAGTGCCGCCAGAGAGAAGTCTGAATGGAGTAGATGAATCAGAGGTAACTGAAAGCAGACTGTACGTGTCATTGTGTACATCCAAGGCTGTTTGAATGCAGATTATTCAGTCAAGGATATTGCATGACTTCCCTGAGGAACAAAGTGTACATTTGTGAAGTCAGTGGTGAATTACTGAAGCGGACTCTAACCTTATTTTTCAGTCCTTCAGCTCAGCTCTGAAAAGTCCCTGGTCTGGAGAAAGCACCAGTCCAAACCAACACGTCGGCGGAGAGGACCACGTTTACAGGTAAGAATGATTTGTGAGGGGCTTTATTAATTCTTCAGGATTGAATCTTTAGATGGCAGAGACCTTATTGTACAGGTAGACATTCCACCAGAATAAAAGAGCAGATTTTAACTTTTGACAAAGCACTAAGTTAAAAAAAACAACGTAAAAAAATAAGGATTTTATGAAGAAGTGTAGGTGCTAAGCAATGTATTTTTGCTGTCATCATGGTCTAGTTTCCCTAACAAGCAGAAGAGCAGTGAGTCATCGTCATCGCCGGCTGCCATGAACTCATCGCTGGGCAGCAACCTGTCTGAGCTGGACCGCCTGCTGTTGGAGCTCAACGCCGTCCAGCAAAGCACCCCGGCCTTTCCCACAGAAGGTGCTCTTACAGTTTCTCATATTTCTCCGAAGGGGTGGACATGTCACGTTTTAAATTTAGCACTTCTGTTTTTGTGGTTGGGTGATCTTGTTTCCTGTGCTTTTGTTTTGTCTGTTCTCTTGTTCTGTTTGACTTTACAGACAAAGTAGCTTCGTATATCCTTAAAAGATTAAGCTTTTTGCATCTTTTTTTTTTTTTAAGAAGTAGCTCCACCACTGCCTGCAAGCAGCACCAACCGCCACATCCAGGAGAATGGAGTCTCCGCTTCAGGTAAAGCCCCTCCACCCTTTCTGGAGAAGCCGAAGCGCGTCATGGCAGCTCGTGAAATAGAGGATGCACGGCCGAGTGTGGAGAGCCTTCTAGATGAGCTGGAAAGCTCTGTGCCCACACCCATGTAAGAGGGAAGACAAATGGGCAATAACTTGTCACAGTTGAAAAAAAATATAAGTCAATTGGTTGATTTTTGTATTTTACTGTTTTAGTCCCACAACATTGGTGGTCTCAGATGAGCCAAATCACGGACACGCGGAGACCCTGTCTCAGCAACAAGCCAGAATGTCTGCGTCCTCTGCCACACGAGAGCTAGATGAACTCATGGCTTCCCTGTCTGACTTCAAAGTCCAAAGCAATGTGAGTGTGGTTCAAGGCGGGCAGACTGGCTGTTGAGATTTTGACACTTAAAGACATTATTTATTGTACAGTCAAATGGGTCATACTGATTTCTTTGTGACTTTTTTTGCTGACATCACACATAAAGCTTTCTAACGTTATACGGCTTCCTTTATCAGCAGTAAACGTTCACCCATAAAAGATAACCATGCCTCTGCTCAGCTTTGCTTTTGACGGCCTTTGATTCATGAACTTTTTATACCTATATTCAGTTTAGTTTAGACGGAAATAAAGATGTTAAATCTAGCACCTTATTAGAACTGTCCATTGCTAAAGGGTTCATACCCCTTGAACTTTTTTACATTTTGTCATGTTGACACTGTTCAATGCATCATCCATAAATGGATAACGCATGGCACAATCCCAAGTCTACAAAGACATGGCTGTCCATCGAACATGAAAGGCCTTTAGAGACTTATAAATTAATTGGAGACAATAAAAACTTGAGACTGGGCGGATGTTCACTTTTCACCAGGACAATGAATAAATATACAACCAGAGCTACAGTGGACGTTTGTTTGTAATGTGACAAAATGTTAAATAGTTCAATGACACTTTACTTTTGGTTGCAAGTATGTGACCTTTGTATGTCTGAGTTCATCGGTAAAAGTAGGTCCAGTAAATTAGAACGGCATTAAATATATTTTATTAATTCAGATTTATGTTTAGATCCATTTTGTAATTTTATAAATGCCTTCTGTATGACACTCTTTACCGTTCATTTCTTTCAACTCATTCTCTATTGTTTTGGCCTTGTTTTTCTTCTCTGTCACTGTCTGTTGTTTTTGTTGGTTCATCACCTTCATTCCATCACTGTTCCCGACTCAGTCCAGCTCTCAATTGTCGGTCAATCAGGATTCTGGTGATCCTTTTTTGGGTGCTGGATCACCTGTTGTTCCAGCTGTGGCAGGCCTATCTGTAACTCCTCAGGATACTCCTCTACCTTTGGGCTCCACTTCCCCTTCTTCTACACCTCTTTCATTGGAACTTCACATAGATGAGGAGGGTTACTCAGTCCCTACATCTTCATGCGGTCCAACTGTAGTAACTACATCTTCTAAGTACCTTCAGTACTCCCAGATCCAACAGAAAGATCAAGGTGGAACTGTCACATCTGAGGTCTCACATTTGGAGAGCTTTAGTGTCTCCAGTGCTTTGACGCCTCCAACCCAAACGGACGTTAGCAGTCCAGCACATACTTTATTAACAAAGGTTTCTGCATGTAAAGATACTGCTGCAAGAAGCTCCAGTCCAGCCGTCGTACCCAAGAGTCCAGTTACTCAATCTAAAATCCCCAGTCCCAGTAAAGCAAAACGTCCCAGTCCTGCTAACATAAAATCTAAAAGCCAAGTAGTTACAAAGGGTCAAAGTCCAGTTATGGTGCCCACTCTCCTGGAAGCAGTTCCCAGGCCATCTAGTCCAATAACTGTTCCTAGGCTTTCAAGTCCGGTTCCAAAAAGTGCAAGTCCATTGTCAGTCCCTGCTCTCTCTAGCCCACAGTCTGTCCAGAGGAGTGCTAGTCCTGACACAGTTGGACGAAGTTCTAGTCCTGTGACTATTCCATTTCTTTCTAGTCCTGTTCCAAAGACTGCAAGTCCTCTGACTCTTCCTCATAACTCCACTTCTCTTCCCAAGAGCTTTGGTGCTGAAGCAATTCAAAGAAATTCCTCCCCAGTAACGCTTCCAAGGCTTTCAAGTCCAGTAACAGTTCCAAAGAGTGACAATTGGGTTCCTAAGGGTAGTCCTCAAGTCTTTAGAAAAACATTCACTACATCAGACACCAGTAGCCCCAGAGCTTCTCTAGTTTCTCTTGCTAGTATACCAATAAACACCCAAAATTCCCCAGAAAATACAGGAGATGTCTTGGATTTGACATGGCCATGCCAGGAACCTTTACTGGATGACGCCTTAGATAAAATCCTCGCTCCCGATTCTAATCGGCTGACTGAGAACCAGCCTCCTCAATGTGTTGTTCCTGGTGATGAAGACAAATCCTGGGAGGAAGAAGATGGAATTTACCCTGAATTTAGCAGAGAAGGGACCCTGACGCCCATGACTGAGTCCAGTTGGATGGATGAGTGCTTCACCCCCTCCTCCTGCCCCGGGACGCCAGATGCAACGCTGGACCTGCCAGTACAGCAGCCCTCTGCTGTCGATCGACTGTCTGCGTCTGGTCAAGTAGGCATCTGAGCTCTCCCAAAATAAGCTGCTGGCATGAAAATGCTGAGGATTTTAGAGCACATGTGGCATTGCTATAACTTTGCCTCATATCCAACACATTCCTTTCCCAATGACAAAAGCTTATTTTGGGTGAGCAGTTTGTTCAGGCCTTAAAGGAGTTGTGAAATGGTACAAACATGTTGAGAGATTCCTCCTTCTCTGTGGTGTGATGCATGTGGTGTCTTATAGCAATCACAGAATGGCTCGAGGGAGAAGATGTTTTTGCAGAGAATGTTTATGACTGATGTTGAAAGCTTTGCTGAAAGGCTGTCGACGCACGTCTGCACTTGCTTTTCTTTGACGTTAGTCTGTTTTTAGTGCTGCTTTTCAATCGCTGATGGTTCTGATAGACATAGATGCTGAGAGACGCTAGTAATGCACATGGATTTCTGAGTGTTTGGAGTTTTGCTTTTTGATGTTTGGCCTTTCCTTGGCATCTTTAGAAATTTGGAGGAGTAATTTGTCATTTCTGAACTAGAGATGCACTGATCAGATCTGTGGTCATCTTCCAGTCTCTTTTATTAAGTGTTGACCTGCTCATACCAAGTTTATTCAATTTCCAATTGTCTGAAAGAACTAAAACACTATTTAAAATATTTGTGCTTCCTGCCATATATGTTAATAATAGTTATTACCTTTATTTGTCATTGCAATTGTACATTCTAATGAAATTTGAAATTATTCCTGAGGGAGCAGTGGGCTGACACCCCTGGGGAGCATTCTGGGGCTAAAGGTCTTTCTCAGGAACCCATCTGTGTTTCGAACCAAGGAACTTGCTCTCTAACCACTATGTCACCACTCACACAGAGTTAGAGAGTAGCTGCTGTAGACCAGGGTTTTACTTGAAACAAAGATTAAAAATTTGAGAAAAATCTGTACAGTTTTATATGGGCATTTAGTGTTGCGAACATTACTAACTGTAAACGTCAGTGGCTCTCAGCAGGTCAGGGTTCTGGTCAGACAAGCTGCAAGCCAAGTCAAGCAAATCTTTCAGTTTTTAAATGTAGTCACTTATTCAAGCATTAATCATAAGGATGACATAACAATTATAACAATCATTAACAGATGTTTTTAGCCGATGCTGTTGCTCTTTTCATGCAAAATACATCAAATATAAAATGCAACTACTAAGAAGTACTTAGATAATGCAACTTTTAGAAGAGAATCCGCACACTGAAACTATAACCAACTATGGAAAACAAATAGTGAATAAAAAGTGGAATTAAAAGTCGTTCAAGATTACACAATACAAATTTTCTTCTGACTACCAACCAGTGACTCAATACTTTAACATATTGTGCTTTGAAACAACTTAGGCAACGCGTTCAGCCTCTAAAATCATAAACCTGGATATGCAGGAATTAATGGAAGACTTGAGCCTGTTTGTGCTCCTGATAAGAGAGATTCTTACCTCCACAAATTGTAGTGTGTGGTCACAGGACACTGACTGAGACTCTTCGTTGCCTGGCAGCCTGTTGGTTTCCATGCTGATTGTATAGTGGTCGGGCATCTAATCGTCATCCTTTTGTTTTTCAGAAGAATTGTATTTTATTTAGTCTGCATGGCTTCTGTTTTATTGCCTTGCTTAATTAATTCATGCCATTTTTTTACCCAGGCAAAGGCCCACTAAACATGGATTTGCCAGTTGAGAATGATTGCTCTAGAGATTGTAGATCTTTACTTAAAGTCTGAGATTTTTAAAAGGCTGCCAACATTTCCGAATTCGGCATCAATCTCAGAGGTTGAAAGGATAAAACAGAGCACCTTAGCTGTAGCACGTTCAGTCTCCTGGTATGTGCTGAAGTCATCTCCAGGTCAATTTGCCCATTCACCAATACAGGGTGTAACATTGCCAAGGCAGGTACAAATTGACTTTTTTGGCAAAGTCAGTTAAGAAACGACCAAAACTAGAGAAGTAGGAAACGCTAAAGAAGCAAAAACTGCTTTTAGGATGTTATAGAAACTATTAGCCAGAGATGCACAGCTAGCATTGCGTAAACAGCAGGCAATATCAGTGTATGCAATATTCATGTCGCAAAGGACTCTGGAGTACAATAATAGTTTTGAATAGTTATTAAAAGTTATGAACCTGCATTTTTATGCTAATGTAATATTTACTAAGTTGGACAGAGTCTCACAGTGGCAGATACTGACACTGGATGAAAAACAAGATTGCCCAAAATGCTAAAGGTCACAGAGTGTATGAAGCACAGATGGGAAAGAGAGAAAATAATAAAATAGGCATATATTACTGATATTGTCATTTTAATATTTACCAGTATTATCACCATCGCAAGATTTTCTAATATCCTGTAGCTCTGAAATACAGTTTTCCTTTTTTATGTCTCTGTGTCCCCAACTCCATTTTTGAACACCTCACTTACAAATACAATTGCTCATTTTGAGTATCTTTCCTGCCCCAACAAAACACCAAACAAGTGTTGTTAGTGCGACCTGTTAGCTCTATTGAATAGTATGTTTACTGATGGGGAAAAAGATTTCAAAAGTTTCCAGCTGGCTGCTCACTGGCAGCGGATTTCTCAGTGCATCTCTAACTTTAGTTGTCCAGCATGACTTAGATTCAATAGTGAGTGCTGTACATAAATTTAAGGTTGCAGTGGTTTGGCTCGCAAAAGTAATTTAACATTTAAATGGAAAGCTTTTTGGCAATCTGAAGTCAAGTTTAGGTCAAGTCAAGTGTATTTATATAGCGCTTTTCAGCAACAAGGCACTCAAGGTGCTGTACAACAGAGGTAATAAAAAAAATAAAGAGAATGATGGATAAGAAAATTAAAGGAAAGATGGACTGAAAACTTAACTAATAATGTTTAGATAACACAGTCAAAGGCCACTCTAAACAAGTAAGTTTTGAATCTTGATTTAAAGCAACTTAAGGTTTTGGCGCTTTTACAGTTTTCTGGGAGTTTATTCCAGATTAGTGGAGCATAAGAACTAAAAGCTGCTTCTCCATGTTTGGTTCTGGTTCTGGGTATGCAGAGTAGATTTGAGCCAGAAGACCTGAGAGGTCTGGGTGGTTGATACACTGACAACAAGTCTGTAATGTATTTTGGTGCTAAGCCATTCAGTGATTTATAGACTAACAGAAGTATTTTAAAGTCTATTCTCTGAGCTACAGGGAGCCAGTGTAAGGACTTTAGAACCGGGCTGATGTGCTCCACTTTCTTAGTTCTAGTGAGGACGGGGGCAGCAGCGTTCTGGATCAACTGCAGCTGTCTGATCCACTTTTTAGGCAGACCTGTGAAGACACCGTTGCAGTAATCAATTCTACTAAAGATGAACGTATGAATTAGTTTTTCAAGGTCCTGCTGAGACATAAGTCCTTTAATCCTGGAGATGTTCTTTAGGTGATAGAAGGCTGACCTTGTTACTGTCTTTATGTGCCTCTGAAGGTTCAGGTCTGAGTCCATCACTACACCCAGATTTCGAGCCTGACTGGTGGTTTCTAGCTTTATTAACTGAAGCTGTGTGCTAATTTTTAAACGCTCTTACTTTGGTCAGAAGCAAGTGCTTGAATGTCTGGCATCTGTAATGAGATGTACAGTACTGGTACTGTGAAGCTTGCGATGCAAAATGGGATTTACTAATACATGGCATGATCCCGGATTCCCACACCTCCTTATCGTCCACGCTTCAGCTCAAGTCGGTTATCCGCCGCACCAAAGAGACATCCAATGTGCATCCGATGTACAGGGAGGGATTGCTCAGACGTAAGATGGGACCAATCATTGTGAATAAAAGCAACTCCCAAGATCGGCTCATTGAGGAGCTGCAGGGAAAGCTGGGGATTGGGCGAGTGGAGCGAAGGCGGAAACAACAGCCGGATGATTGGCTGACAGAGGGAGTCATCGTTATGTCCAACCCGCAAAGAACACAGGAGGAAGGGATCCAGCCATCTGTGGATAAGGTAGACAGACACCAAGGAACTGTATCTAGTTGGATAATGTAGGATTATGTTCTGTCAAATTGGACATAAAATTTTAGTTTTTTGGCAGTTTGAAGCTCTTTCTGTTCCTGTTTTTTCATTCTATCTGCATTCCTGTCCTTTGTCTGTTGTCCTTCCCTTTTCCTTCTTTTCACCAGATCATCATCCCTCCCGAATCACCTGCCCCACAGAGAAAAGTCCTCCCTCCTCCGCTGTCTCCCCCAGCACCCAAAAAGCCCACACCAGTCAACCAGACACCCCCACCACTACCTCCGCCACCTCCAACACCCCCTCCTCCACGAGAGCCCACCCCTCCGCCCCCAAAGGAGCCTACTCCTCCGCCACCCAGGGAGCCCACACCTCCCCCCGTCTTGCCCCCTCCATCACCTAGTCCCCCACCCAAGCCTGTCACACCACCCCCAGCCCCCAAGGTCTTTGTATCAGTGGGTTGTCAGACAGAGTACAACCCCGTCTTCCCACCAATGCAGGCATGGATTACCTCTCATACTCTCTCTCAATCTTCTTTACATTTGACATTTGTTTTACTTGTTTACATATTTATTTTCTTATGGCTGCTCTGTAATTCATAAGGCTCTGTTTTTGGCCAGAGGTCAAACTTGGTCAGAAATCCAGCCGGTCCAGGTTACAAGGGGTTGTGACACTTTGAGCTGAGAGACTGAGCCCCTTTTCTAATTCTGACATCCGACGGCGCCAAGAGCCGTGTGTTTGGAGTCGAAGGGAGAATTTAAGAGCTTAGGAGAAAGCAGACTGTAACTCCCCAAAGTTCCCGTTGCACTAAGTGTCCTGCCGTGCTCGGGAATGGTAGGCTTGCAGTGTAGCCGAAACCTAATCTGGCACATGACAGCACAGTTACCACCACATTTATAGCAGGACTTAAGTCAACAGGTCCCATGAGTTTAGATACCGGCTTATTGAAGTTAAAGACCCATCATGTAGTCCACACTGCCTTTATTGAAGTTTTTTAGTGAGTACCTGTGGAATAATGCAAGTAGCTTTAAACATGCTTCTGAATCACAATGTTTTTGAATAACGTCAGAGGTGAGGAGGTCATTTGTGTAAAAGAGAATTCATGGAGGAGAGGTGCTATTTTCTCTCTCAGGGGAATGTGGGAGTCTTGAAGATCCAATAACCACACCATCTGAGAAGGTCTGAGTTTGCTTACACTGCAGCAGCCAAATACACTCACATACGACGTTGATATCATGGAGTCATCCTAAAGGCCTGCACAGAAAACCTAGGCTTCATCCAAATATATCTTGACATTTCAACTGGTATAAAATAAGGGATATCACACTGTTCATAAGTGGAAAGTGATCAGTTTCAAATCAATTCAGTTTATTATTAGTTCATAATTTCAAAATTCAACAGTATTTCTTCGGGATCTTCAAAAGGTCAGTGTCAAATTTAAAAAAAACATGAAATAAGTGCATTAATAGTTAAATTACCCTTCAGCTCCCCTTACTATCCTCTGCAGACCCTTTTGAAGTTATCACAAAAATTACAACAAGCAAACACCAAAAAATAGTATGATTATTTAGATTTTCTTAGAAGTTGGATTTGGAGGAAATGATGTCACAGAGTTAAGGGCAGAACGTAGTCGGGCGTACTGTGAGCAGCGCAGACTCCGCGCGCATGTCCACAAAATCAATTACATGCGACTATGTTTTGCCCTTTCGGCGTGCGCTAGCTGCAAGTGGGAAAGCTTTGGGATTCGTTATGGTGCTAACTACTGTCAGCAATACGATCCCATAATGTATGTCTCTTTTTTTTTTTTTTTTTTAAGGAAAATGTTCACAAATGGAGGCTGTGCAGTGACATGCCTCTGGTTTAATGGGGTACACATTGTCAAAAACGCTAATAAATAGTTTACAGTATACCTGCAATTTTAACTACTTTTATATGCACAGCAGCCATATTTGAGGCTGAACTCAGGGCTGTTCAGAGAGCTTAGACTTTTGCAGCTGGAATACCTGCTTTAACTTGTTGTTTTACAGGCTGGGAACACAGAAAGTACAAATTAAACAAACCATAATACGGAAGTGGAAACCCTCTGATTCAATACATATTATCCTGTTTCTCTTTTTTTTTTTTTAAATGGATAATGAATTTCAGATTTACGTTTGTGTTAGATCCAGTCACAAGGGAAGGGCTCAACAGGTGCACCGGCCAACAAGTTGGACAACATGTTGGGAAGCCTGCAGTCGGACCTCAACAGACTCGGAGTCCAGACCAACGCTAAGGGGGTCTGTGGTGCCTGCAAGAAACCAATTGCTGGACAGGTAATGATAGAGAATCTTCCAGATCACATTCAAGCTATTTCCTCCAACATGTCAGAAAAATGAAACTCCATAATGACCAGTTTACCAGCACTGCAGAAAAAAAAAATTAATTTCTATAAATAATTTGCCCCTGCAGCTGCACAGAGGGTAACATTTTGTAGTTGTCAAAATTGTTTGAAGATTTTTAGTCCTAATAGTTATTTTAATCTGGAATGTTTTAAGTGGTATTCACGGTAAAGAGCTAAATGGCCTCACTTAGTTTTCCTACATAGATCCATCTTTTGTAGGTCACATTTTTGACAAAATCCAAAACGCTGCTATGCTGATTTTAAAGCTTTTGAAACTGCAGATCCCAAAATTAATAGAGGTTATTTCATGGTGATAATATGCCCATTTGCCTATTTGAACAAACATACTGTTGTGCAACAGAGATCCAGTAAGCTTTTAAGACTCCTTCATGATGAAAAGAAGTTTGCCCACCAGATTTATTTGGCATAATTAAAGGGTTGTTCGTGATGGAAGAGGTCATACAGATTACTTAACATCAAAGCCTTTTCAGTTAATTAATAATTTAAGTCATATTTGGTTGACAGATTTTGTGAAGTTGGATTAATATTAAGACCCAGTAAGCTTGCATTCTCTACTTTATTAAACTGTTGCTTCACAAGTGCAAAAAACCTGTGAAGCAACTAGACCAGACATTTCTGCAGAAATCTCTCACTTGACCTACATTGCGATTTTTAAAGCAATTATTGCTGTGGTTGTAAACTGTATATCTTACCTGCAAGGTTTAATCGGCAACTCAAAAAAGTGCTAGTTTGAATTTTAGCATTTGAATAGACATCTGCTACAGCTTGCAGTAATCTCAGCGCTTCTTGCCGAGCTGCGCTGCAGGGTTTTCCTCTTGCCTAGAAAGCTCATCCCGCTTTAATGCACCGTGTCTCCCCACACCAGGTGGTGACTGCCATGGGCAGAACATGGCACCCGGAGCACTTTGTGTGCACCCACTGCCAGGAAGAGATAGGCTCCAGAAACTTCTTTGAGCGTGATGGACTGCCTTACTGCGAGAAAGACTACCACAACCTGTTCTCACCACGCTGCCACTACTGTAATGGACCCATTCTGGATGTTAGTAATGCATACACCCAAGCATGCACACACACATCCACATACAATGAACAGGCATACTATATTATTTATTTATTCATAAGCTAATGGATTAAGACCTCAGTGGAAAAGCCAGTAAGTAATGGAAGGTGCATGTCCTTCTAGTAAAGCACAGTGTCCTGGAAACAGCTGAAATGAGGTTTTAGGGAGATGAATATTTTTGCAAGGCACTTGTGCATAATGCAGAGCTTTTTCAGATGGAAACAAGTAATTAAATGAAAATTCTCAACAAATGAATGAGCAGGTCACTACTTTTTCCACTGACTTAACCAGCTCTGATTCTGACAGACAAACTCATATGTGTGTGTCACTGCATGTTCCTCTCTTGTCTCACTTCAGCACTCAGCACTCAGTCTTATCTTCATGGTGACACACTCCCTTTGGGTGTTTTTTTTTTTGAGTCACTGCTCTTACACACACACACACACACACACACACACACACACACACACACACGCACACACACACACACACACAAACACACACACAGAGTGCCAGAGGCATTTGCAGGAAAGCAGGCGGTGGATGGGGGACTTTAGCCTGAAGGAAGGCCGACATGAGTCAGTGCCAAGGCTTCCTAACTGATCCTCACCCACTGCTTGACTTCCACATTTAAAGCATCACTTGCTTACTCTGAACACCACTGAGATTTTTCACTTGAGTAAAAATAAAAGTTATATCTAATATGTCTATACTATTAGTGATTTAGAATGACATTGGTTAGAAATTGTACACTGTGCTCTCTTGCTCCTCCTGGTGGCCACGCTGTAAATCACTTTTAGATCTCTGATGAAGAACTTTGCAACACACTGGTGTGTAGTTAGTAATTGTCTATCTAATGCAGACATTTTGCATTTAAGGATGTTTAAATTCAAATGCTTCTTGTATTGAAATTTGTGGTGGTCTTTGAGCTGTAGCTGCTTAGAGATGCAGTCAAGACTGAAAAACACGTAGCCAGTCTTAGTTTGTGAACATTTTCTGCCCTCTCCTGGCCTCAATGATAGTTTCTCCTATCATTAGATACAAGCTGCTCTTACATTTAACTTTCCTTTTAAAGATAAATCACTTTTCCTCCTGTTTAAACTTTCAAATTTGAGATCGAGAGGAATTGACCATTTGCTGCTCTGATTTTGCAGAAAGTGGTGACAGCTTTGGACAAGACCTGGCATCCAGAGCACTTCTTCTGTGCTCAGTGTGGATCTTTTTTTGGGCCAGAAGGTAGGAACCACACTCAATATTATTATTAAGGATGGTATTGGAGATTTCAATCTGTTTTTGTCTTTGCTGCTGTTTAGGTTTCCATGTTAAGGATGGAAAGGCGTTCTGCAGAAAGGACTACTTTGACATGTTTGCTCCTAAATGTGGCGGCTGTGCCCGGGCCATCCTGGAGAACTACATCTCTGCCCTGAACTCACTCTGGCACCCTGAATGCTTCGTGTGCAGGGTGAGCCACTGGCTGCATGCCAAACTAATTAGATTTAAGGACCCCTTTCATAAACGTCACGTTTTAACCCATTAAACATGTTCAAAAGACATTTGTATTTCTCAGATATACAGTGTCTTTTCGATGAATTGTGACGTTATAACCACAAACCTGTGTTATTGAGATTTTATGTGACAGAACAACACAAAGTAATGCTCAACTGTGCAGTGAAAGGGAAATGATTTAGCATTTTGCCACAAGCCAAGTGTCATACTTCCTGTGTCTCTATTCAACACTGGATGTATTTGGAAAAAAGGTGCTCCAGTCAGATGAGACCAAAATTAAACTGTAATGACGACCTGCAAAATGGCGCAAAAATGCTATTTGTGCCAGAGCTGCATATCAGCCAAAGATTCCTAGATTTACAAAGTAAATATGACTGAATCTGACTTATTTTGCAAAGGATTATGGGAAAAATGTTAATTCTCTATATGTTCAAAGCTTGCTGAGATAACCCCTAAAAGACTTGCAGCTGTAACTCCAGCTAAAGGTGGCTCTACAAAGTACTGTTTCAGGGAGGGGTAATACAAAAAGCACGCATTAACGTTTGCTTTTATCTCCACATAAAATCCAAATAAACTACATTAACGTTTGTGGTTGTAACTTGAGAAAAAATTGTTTTAGGGTTATAAATACTTTTGCCAGGAACTACGTTAAGAGCAAAGTTGATATCAGTGCCATGCAGATGCATTTCTGCTTGGAGTCTGCTTCATAGGGTCGGTCAGATGAGGGATCCCCATTCATTGGGGTTTGTATAAGGCAGATCTACCCTAAGACATTTTAAAACCTTGATACAAAAAAACAGTACATTTTTAACAAGCACAGATATTTTTTTAAGTAACAATGAACTTCCAGAGGAGTTTGCATATAAATCCTGCATTCCAGACTCAGTTTTCCACTTTGTTTTCCAGGAGTGCTTCACCCCGTTCATAAACGGCAGCTTCTTCGACCACGACGGCCAGCCGTACTGCGAGTCCCATTACCACGAGCGCCGCGGCTCCCTGTGCTCTGGCTGCCAGAAACCCATCACCGGCCGCTGCATCACAGCCATGGGCAAGAAGTTTCACCCGGAGCATTTTGTGTGCGCTTTCTGCCTCAAGCAGCTAAACAAAGGCACCTTCAAAGAGCAGAACGACAAGCCGTATTGCCACGGCTGCTTCGTCAAACTCTTCAGTTAGACCACATGTCTGCTGAATGTGCAGTGAGTGTGAGTAAGAATGCACAAGGGGATTAATGCGCACCTGTCTATGTGCATCGCTCAGAGTTTTTAAACACATTATAACGAGGGTAGAAATGTTTCTATCAGGTATGACACTGAAAGGGATTTGCCACCTTTTACACTTTTACTAAAGGCCTGTCAATGGAGCCCAAAGAGATTTTTATTTGGATTTTTGTTCCCGAGTGTGCCAGGAACAAGAAAGAAAAATGTTGCTTTCTCCTTGTTTGTGTGTAAATGAATAGTTTTGATTTGTAAAGTATTTTCCCCATTTAGCAGGGCAAGACCTTGCATCACATGGTGGTTGGCCTGTGCTGACAGTTTTTTGCAGATCTGAGACAGCTGCTTGATTGCATGGACCACTGAGAGTAAATATAAACAGTTTTAAAGTACAATGAGTGTATTGACGAGCAGTGTTTGGACACTGAGTAGTTATAAAAGATGTATTTTTCTAACTCTGGAAACTTCTGAGGTGCCATTTTGGAATACCTGAACCACTTTTTGATATGGAAATGTACACAGATGCACGTCCTATTTGCTTCAACATAGACCTGTTTGATCACTTCAACTTCAAATCTCCCAGACCAGCTTTAAATGTATTTTATATGTTAGTGTCAATTAGTTCTTATTTTTCTACAGATTTCTTATAAAAACATGTATTTTTTTTTTCATTTTCAGCACACATTTCACTTCCAGTTTTAGTAGAGATGCACTGATCTGGCTTTTCCTGGCTTCATTTTGGGTTAGATTCAAAATGACTACTACTATCAAAGAACCTGTAGAATTTTTTTTTTCTTTATTTGTTATGGCCCTCAAGAAAAAAAGAAATCAGAATTGACGGATCAGACTTCAAAGGTAACTTAAAATCAGTATCGCCCTGAAAAACCCGATCGGTGCATCTCTATCCCTAACCTTTATCTATTTTAAAAAAACAAAAGAGCACTGAAAAACATTTTGATAGTTCTGCATTTATGGGAGGAAAATGGTGGAAGTTTTTAGTTTAATGCATTTAATGAATAGGACATAAAACAATATTTTTCTATGTTTGACCTGCTGATCATGGAACCAACCATCCGATCTTTGGACGATCAATTGGCGCATCTATTTTAGCTCACTTACTTTTGGAAAAATGTATTGAGTGAAACTTTGTTTTAACTTGACTACAGCAACACGCGTGTTGTGCAATCTACATTCACAATGATCATATAAAACTTTACTTTTTGCATCTACTTATAGAAAAATAAAATCAGTTCAGTTTAAACACAGAAATGCATTATGGTTAGATTTCATTTAAACCGCAGATGCATTTCATGAGGAAAACTATCTGAAATGGATTGAAAATTGACATTTCACTGCTGTTATTTGCAGCTAATAAACTAAAGAACTATATTTTTAACAATTTCAGCATTTTACAGCCTATGTGCATTTATCGCTGTTTTACATGCATCTATAAAACTAGTTAAATATTGTGCGTTTTGATTCAAAGCATGCCAGTTTTTTTTATTTGGAGTTTTATAAACACCGGCTGCCGGTTGCTGTTACAATCATCTACATTTCTACACCTATAATATGCTGAGCCTCGTCTGTTTTGATCAAAATGTGTGTTTTGGAGCAATTAAAGGCTCACTCTGGTATGCAAAGAGCTGGCTCTGTTAGCATGTAGCCTACTGTAATGACAGTCGGTCTCATTCCTTCAACACACAAAAACATGTACCAGCACAGAGGAAACACAGCCTGGTGTGTCTGTGTTATGAATCGTCCTCCTGAGGTATCGGTGCAAAGGTCACTGATGGAAGATGGATGCTGGTCTTTACTGGTCAGGAATCAGGATAAGACTCTAAACCAGTGTTAGGCCTTTATGAGAAAAAAAAAAATAGTTACATTACGACGCTTTTCGTCTTTATTTCACTCACCACCTGCCTGAAATCAATCGTTAGATTTTTAGGGGTCAGGATGACTACGCCATTGCCTTCAGTTTTATATTGTGCAGAAAATTCATACACAAACTCCAATGTGCCAAATGTGTCAAAGCAATAACCTTTCAGACACTGTGGAGCTCTCAAGCGTTTCCTGTGATTTTATTGTACTTTTTCTTTTCCCCCCCGAGCTGAAGTCTGGGGGTCGTGCTGAGTTTTAGCTGAACTATACACTGTAGAAGACGAGCCGTGGAAAAACTTGCTGCCGTTTGGCGTTCACATGTAGCTGGTTGGGATGCGATGGATGTAGCAGGCGACGATGCGGGTGTTGGAGAACAAGACTCGGGTTTGCTCGTGTTTATTTATCTCATGCTAAATTGCCTTACATTTTCTGCTTCTGTTGGAGAACTCGTATGAGGAAAACAAAGCTTTTTACTTGTCATGCAACTGTGTGAACTTTGCTTTGTAAATGGAGTTACATTCATGTAGCGTTTGGCTATTCTAATTTTCTCATGAGCTATACATATGTGTGGGTGAGATGCAAACCTTTGTGGGTCCTGATAACTAATTGGTGAACCTCTGCAAATAAAACAGAAAAATACAAATTTCTGGCTTTGTTTTATTACATTGTTCCTTTTCCATCACTGTTTGTATGCGTTGACAATATGTTGGTTGCATATAGCATCATTTCATTTAAATTAGTTTATTCACGTTTACACTTTGGTTTTGGTCCAACATCAAGTAATAGTAAAATATGTAGATTTAATATACTTCGTTCATTTGCCTTTCACAAGGATCATACATGAAAAAGTACCAAACTAGTTATTTTTTGTCTTTCTGTCCTTGTGATACTTCAAAAAAAATGTTATGCTTGTTTTAAAAATGTTAATTTTGCCATTTATGCTGATTGAAATTAATGAACAATTAAACAAAGTTAAGAGCAAAAATCAAAGATAGAAGCATATGTTTATTAATCATTATTTTTTACAATTGCTTTAACACAAGTAGGAGCACTAACCAACCAAGATATAAACTGGCACAAATCCCATCTCACAGACAGCTAAAACTCATATTTCTTTACCTTCTAATGGACAAGGAGCTTAACAGGATTCGGCTCTAGATGTCTGAGCAGAAAGATGATCAGGTGCATTTTTTATAATGGTTCGTAACACTTCGTTATCTTTTGTGTAATAGTTTATTAAAAGCAACGGAAACCACAACGTCACCCTGGAGAGATGAAGAGCTGTATGCAACATGTTTTCTGCACAATCACCCTTATTATCCTGTGCTCCTTTCTATTTAGCCTCTGACTGTGTCAGGGTTTGACCTGCAGCTTAGGAACCACCGCACTAAGTAGGACAAGGCATTGAAGGTTGGAACATCACAGAAAGAACTTCGTTTGAACAATATATTGTTCAAGAATCTGCTTTAATGAATATGGCTTCACAATAACTACTAATACCGCCATGATGATGTCGATCATAATAAACACAGATTTAACTCGCTTCCTCTCCTTTACCATGACCACAATGTCCTCGCCGCCGTCACTGAGCTTTTAGTGGAATACTAAATATCTCACAACGGAAAACTATGCAAAAGGCCATGAAAATGGAAGATGGGACAGAATGGGAATGTCTGTGGATGAAATGGGGGTGTGGATTGGCCAAAGGGTGAACTGGTCTCAGAGCCCATCTCTGTCACCAAGATCTACAGGGGCTGGACAATGAAACTGAAACACCTAGTTTTAGACCACAATAATTTATTAGTATGGTGTAGGGCCTCCTTTTGCATCCAATACAGCGTCAATTTGTCTTGGGAATGACATATACAAGTCCTGCACAGTGGTCAGAGGGGTTTTAAGCCATTCTTCTTGCAGGATAGGGGCCAGGTCACTACGTGATACTGGTGGAGGAAAACGTTTCCTGACTCGCTCCTCCAAAACACCCCAAAGTGGCTCAATAATATTTAGATCTGGTGACTGTGCAGGCCATGGGAGATGTTCAACTTCACTTTCATGTTCATCAAACCAATCATTCACCAGTCTTGCTGTGAGAGTTGAGGTGCACATTTAATTCTGCCGTGATTTGGGCAGCCGTGGTTTTATGTTTTTTGGATACAATTCGGGTTAGCACCCGAACATCCCTTTCAGACAGCTTCCTCTTGCGTCCACAGTTAATCCTGTTGGATGTGGTTCGTCCTTCTTGGTGGTATGCTGACATTACCCTGGATACCGTGGCTCTTGATACATCACAAAGACTTGCTGTCTTGGTCACAGATGGGCCAGCAAGACGTGCACCAACAATTTGTCCTCTTTTGAACTCTGGTATGTCACCCATAATGTTGTGTGCATTTCAATATTTTGAGCAAAACTGTGCTCTTACCCTGCTAATTGAACCGTCACACTCTGCTCTTACTGGTGCAATGTGCAATCAATGAAGACTGGCTACCAGGCTGTTCCAATTTAGCCATGAAACCTCCCACACTAAAATGACAGATGTTTCTGTTTCATTGTCCAACCCTTGTATATCTAAGCAGGGTTGTCCTACGCCAGTCCTCCAGGACCACTGTGCTGCATGTTTTAGATGTAACTTTGCTCCAACACAACTGATTCAAACTGATGATTATTGAACACCACTGGTGTAGAGCAACACAGGAGAAGGCACAGAGGTCCAAATTAATATGACAGCATACTTGTAAAAAGATAATTACAGTATGAATGAAACCACAAGATTGACGTCAAGAGTTTTCACAGGAAACATAAACAGTCTGACAATACTAAGCTACGCAGCAAAGGCCACATATATATTATTATATTGTTGCAGTGGGATTGGTCAGATAGTTCAGTACACTTGATGAATACATGTACACAACATCGGGTCACTTTGGGAAGGAGAGGAGGCGACATGAAATCTGTTATTTGACAGAGCCTGGAGCTGGCCAGCAAGATGTGAAGGATGCTGCGTGCTGTCCAGGATCTCCAGGTGCTCCAGGTTCTGAAGCCGGTGAAGATGCAGGAAGTCCTTCTCAGAAACACATTCTTGGCGGAGCTTCAGACTCCTGAGCTTTGGGAACAGCTCTGGGATTTCAGCAACGTTTGCTCCCAGATTTAAAGGCCAGGGGTCTACGTGAAGATGGAGGAGATTCGGCAGCTGCACCGAAATGGCTGAAATGTCCTCTAAAGACAACCTTGAGCTGCACAGGGTGAGGCTGGTCACGGTGGCTGGGATAGAGGTGACGTACATCTTAACAGGTGGGCCTCTGGTGACAGCTAGCTTTGACAGCTCGGGGAGGTTTTGCAGCCATTTGTTCAGGAGAAACACAAGATGTGAACCTGCTGATGACATCTTCTGATACACATCTCCAGAGAAAACCGAAAGGCTGTTCAGATGGGGCACTTTCTTCATTGTATTCACTGGGAAAAAATGGTGTGAGAACTGGATAAGTTCCAGACTGGACAAGGAGGAGATTCCTTCATTAACTGGTCTCTTTGGAACATAGACACAGGCGCGCTTAGAAGACAGGGAGAGATGCTTCAGTTTAGGCAGGTAAGAAAGTATGCTTTCCATTATCCAGATCGGTTCTACTAAGGTCCCAGAATTATGGCAGATCAGAGATGTGAGATTTCTGAGGTGAGAAATGAAAGGAAGGAAGCTGGATTTAATGGGAAACGTTACATCACACAGACTGAGGTGAGTGAGCTGCTCCAGGTGAGGCCATGTGTGTGCGTCTATCACCACGTCGCTGTTTCTTATAGCCAGACGCTTCAGATGAGGAAAGTCTTTACCAAAGCTCAGGTTCTCCATGGCGCTTTGCTCTATAACCACTGCGGAGAGATCAGGAAGCTCCTGGGAGAGCTGCTTCCAGTCCTTGGCTCCGGGGTTCCTCATCACCACGCTAGTGACTTTCCTTCGACGAAGAGAGTCCCAGAACCGTCTGGTGTAGGAGCCATTTCTAAAAGTCAGGACTGCAGTCCAGCCTCTCCAAAGAGACCAGTGGTCGACGAGTTTCTTGAAGTACTTGCAGGAAGCCCGGAGGCTGAGTTTGTCTGGCACGGACAGGTATCCGAAAACATGGGTCCAGACCTCAGCCGGAAGGTGCAGAGGAGGCAGTGCCATCCTTATAGACAGATAAAGAATACTCCAGCTAGTTTATAGCTCTAGATAAAAGTATAACTCACTTTTGACACCACGCTGGTTGCAGGAAGTTGACGCGGAAGCACAGAGAACGGTGTGACGCTATGAAAATGAGCCAATAAATGGCCAGCTACATCAGGCTCGTACGTCAACTTCGGCGCCATATTGTGAGTGGCGTTTTAGTAGAACCCTGCACTAAATGCCCTAAAAGTCAAATTTTTATTATTATTTTAATCATAGACGGCTGGTCTTGCCAATGTTTTATACGTCTTAGTTGTATTTTTGTGTTTAATGCCCTGTTTCTTTTAGCCTTTTTATTTTTTTGTTTATTTTTCCGCACAAAATGTTGGTCCCGTGAGGTATTATAAAGTGCTTTAAAAGCCTGGATTTAAAGCAGGGTATGAGAAGTAAATGTTTGCGTATTATAACTGAAACTGAATTAAATTTAGAGATTTGGTATATTTTCAGGGGGAAATAAGAGTAAATTAAACCGAACTGGCATTGTGTTTCGTATTGGTTCTCCTGTCTTATTTTGAGTTGCAGCTGTCATTCCTTTTGTCTCAGTTCCCGCAACTCTTTGTACTAAAATTGCCATATATTACATAAATATAATATATATAATGCTAAAAGCAATTTTGCCAAATATGTTGGACCAGTTTATATCGCTTTTTTATCATGGTTAATTTGCCAGTCAGAATATGGCGGAAACGATGACGTATTGTTTCTGCAGGGAAACGAGGCCAATGAGGATTCTACCCTTGTCCTTCATGTCTGCTGTGATTGGTCGGTTTTGTTCAATATAAGATTCTCGCGGACAATCCTCTTCCTCTTTCTTTCACGCGACCCTTTAGCGCGGTGAGTCAATCGTGTCGCTCTCTCAAAAAGCGGAACAAATTATGTTAAAATGGCTTGTGTGTTGTTGAAGATTTATATTGAGTAAATAAGCACGTTCGCCACACAACCGAATATATTTCTTACTCCTATATTGGCTGTAAAAACGATTTTAATTACCGTGGCCTTTCATGCTGTTGCTAGCCTCCCGTTAGCCGGCTAACGTTAGCTATGGACCACATGTCTGCTGGCTCCTTATGGTGTCATTAGTTTTCGTGTTGTTCTCACAGGACATTTTCAAATAAATCTGTTCCCTCTTTTCAGATTACACCTTGTCTTTAAACCAGCTACTAAGCGATCCTTGGAAGCACATCCAAGATGCCCAGGGAAGACAGGGCCACGTGGAAGTCCAACTACTTTCTGAAAATCATCGTAAGTAATGGGGCTTGACACATGTATGTGCTCTGTTTGGGAATATCTCGTTCCCTTTGTAATGAGATGTCTTGACATACAGTGGTCTGTTGCAGCAACTTTTGGATGATTATCCAAAATGCTTCATCGTGGGGGCAGACAACGTGGGTTCCAAGCAGATGCAGACCATCCGTCTGTCTCTGCGTGGAAAAGCTGTGGTGCTCATGGGTAAAAACACCATGATGCGCAAAGCCATTCGTGGTCACCTGGAGAACAATCCTGCTCTGGAGAAGTGAGTAGATTTGATGGTTTTTGTTCTGAACCAGCAGGATATCTACTGTACAGCTGTTGTGGTGCTGTATTGTCGTTCCCCCTGCTAAAAGTAACATGTCTCCAGCTATCCCTGTCTGTTGACTTCCTTCGACTGCTAGGGACGCAAGGTCTCAGACACTAAACTCTGTTTCTGTGCTGTTTGACTATTTCTGATCATGCATCTATATAATATCAGATTGTTTCATGGCACAGGCTCCTGCCCCACATTAAAGGCAATGTAGGATTTGTCTTCACCAAGGAGGATCTGACCGAGATCCGGGACTTGCTGCTGGCCAATAAGGTAAAAGCATTAATGAATATTTGTAAATTGTGCCCATTTTGGTAAACCTTTGAAAAATTTCTGTATTAAAGAGCCATACTCAGGCTTCCTTTACATGTGGAGAAAGGGGATGCAGTATGGAAAGTTTTCATGTTTTTTTTTATATTTTTATACAAATCTTTAAATTTTACTCATCAGTGTGTCTCTTTATCAGTTAGTCAGGGGACCAAGTAGCATAACATTATGGGATTTGCATAACCACCAATTTAATTGTTGCAGAATTCATATTTAAAACATGACCACTGTATAATTATGCTGTATATTCATAGTGAAATTTATTTAAACTTCATCTGCTTGAAATGACGATAAAACTCTGGAAATTTCAGTCTAGGCAGTGTTGGAATTTCTCATCAAAATATGCATTGGAACCTTGACATTTGCCATATGAATGACTTAATAATTTGAATAACAAATTGTGTCAACACATCACTGGATTATTTTAATGGATTGTTCCTGTCAACAAATTTCAACTATAATAATATTTGCAACAAGTTTTCATATCTCAATCTTATTAATGTGCAGGATAAGTTACAATGCAGCCTGTGCAGTACTGTGTTGTCGTTCCCCCTGCAAACAGTAACCTGTTTCCTCGCTATCCCTGTCAGTCATTTTCCATTGACTGTCAGGGACGTAAGGTTTCATACATTCCAAACTCTGAATGTCAACTAAGTTTAAAACTGCATTTTAAAACTTGGCCATAGCAAAAGGATAAAAGGTTACTGTGTTGCACCCTAGGTGCCTGCAGCTGCCCGTGCTGGAGCCATCGCCCCTTGTGATGTGACGGTGCCAGCCCAGAATACTGGACTGGGTCCTGAGAAGACCTCTTTCTTCCAGGCTCTGGGTATCACCACCAAGATCTCAAGAGGAACCATTGAAATCTTGGTGAGTCAGAAAGCAGATATAAGGTGGTGAGATGCTGTTTGACATGGATTTAAATTTTAGTTCAAATTACTGCCTCACATCCACCTAATTTGTTTTGCAGCAAACTTGTCCAGTTAGCTCCATCGCGTAACTTCTTTATTTTGTTTTGTTTTAGAGTGATGTCGGCCTGATCAAGACTGGTGACAAGGTTGGTGCCAGCGAAGCCACGCTGCTCAACATGTTGAACATCTCGCCCTTCTCCTTTGGACTCATTATCCAGCAAGTGTATGACAACGGCAGTGTTTACAGTCCTGAGGTGCTCGACATCACAGAGGCTTCCCTGCATACACGGTTCTTGGAGGTAAGAGAATGAATTGAACTGGAAATGTTGCAAGAAGTTTTGGCAAATATGTCTGAACTTCGAGGTTTACTCATAGGAAACGTTTTAATCTTGTAGGGTGTGAGGAACATCGCCAGTGTGTGTCTGGAGATTGGCTATCCCACTTTGGCTTCTGTCCCCCATTCGGTCATCAATGGCTATAAGAGAGTCCTGTCTGTTGCTATGGAAACGGATTACTCCTTCCCCCTGGCAGAAAAGGTGCGGTGCATATTACTTGCAGTTAACTTTGCAGGGTTTATTTTAGTGTTAAATGCTTGTCTGCCATGCTTTATGGCCAGTCAGGGACATTTGATTTCAGATTGCAGTGGGTAAAATTTACTAATTTCCTAGATTTGTAAGTGAAAAGTAACATTGCATCTTTTCTTTTGTCCGCAACCCACAGGTCAAAGCCTACCTGGCTGATCCATCTGCTTTTGTTGCTGTTGCAGCACCTGCAGCTGTTGCAGAAACTGCTGCAGCTCCAGCTGCAAAGGAGGAGGTTAAGGAGGAGTCTGAGGAATCAGATGACGACATGGGCTTCGGTCTGTTCGACTAAAGCAAATACAGCGAACAGAATCGTTTTGAATCAAAAAGACCACGATTCAATAAAGTTTATTAAAGTAATGTTCTGTGTCATTTTATGAGAACCAATGATTAAACATGAGCAGGATAATAATATGCTGATCCTGTGGAGTTTACTGTCCTGGGTGCCGTGATAATCGGCCATTTAGAAAACCGGAAATTAAACTAATAGAGCTGACGTCTGATATGATGTAAATGTAGGGGGAAAAAGTTCAGGGCTTCCTGTTTGGGTGTGTCATCCTTCATTTTAATGGAAGGAAATGTCATAGGCAGAAATCCATACAGACGTGAATAAAACTACAAACTGATTACAATCAGCTGACTGCAGTAAGTGGGACCACTGGGAAACGACATTTTCGGCGCCTACAAAACAGTTTCTAACGAATCTTATTTTGAAAATATCAAGCGGAAGCTGTATTTGGATACAGATGCGCTGGAGCTACAGGACAGGCGTTTGCTATGGCTGAGGTAAATCTTTGTGATTTATCGCAGTCAAAGTAAAGTTTTCGCGGTCGTAAACCCGGTTTTAGATGGTAACGATAAATTATTTTGGGAGGCAAATGTTAACATTTTTGTCGTTTCTAGGCGTGTTTGAAAGCCAATATAAACGTTTAAGCTAGCCTGTTTTTAGCTAACGATCGTCTCAAACTCGATAAAACATTTTTCTTCTGATTTCGGTTTTATTTACACTTTTAGCATGGATGGTAATTCTGACTGACTGGTGACTTTATTCTGTGGCTTATTGTCCTACAGGGTTAATGTAAATCTTCCCCTTAGCCAGTGGCGTAACCAGAAAATACTTTTCCGGGCTGGCCTAATTAGGTCCGAGTGCTAGACGGTGGTAAATGACCTTAACGAGTTTGACAAGATAAATGTGCTAATATTATTGTTTTCCTGTTAGCTGGGCTGTCCAGAGAAACATTTTCAGTTAAAATTGAGTTGGATCTTCTGCTCAGTGTAGCTAAATGTATTAAAAGATGTTCAGTGTCACACTGATGTACAAAAGAATAGTTAAAATAATAAATACAGTCAGTCCCAAAATATTTATGTCCCTGGCAGATTTAGGTTTAAAGTAATCATTTCATTTTACCAACATATTTCTTCTGTCTGGAAGTAATATTACCATTTTGGAGTGGTCCTGCCACAAATCTGGCAGAGCATGGATGTCCAAAGCGTGGCTTTAGGGACATAGCTGCCCTAGAAATTGTTGTGTGCGGCTGGCAACCGAGATCCAAGCATACAAGAGCACAAATGTGGTCCGCCAGCACAGATGGTGGATGCAGATTGATACTTTAAGTTTTTTACTCTCAGCTTGAGTATTTTGGCCCACATGACAAAAGGATTCTTCACTGTAACATAAATCTGCAGAGGAAGGTAATGATTAGGGTGGTGGCATGGGTGCCTTCGAACCACAAAGATAAAACATGAAAACGTGGAAACATGTTAAAAGCTGGTCAACAATTATAAGGCCAGAAAAGGTTTTGTGAAGGTTATTAGTGATTTCAAACATGCCCTTTTTTATTAAAATGTAAGTAAAAACATATTTTTTATTGCTATTTCTTAACCTTGTTTTAGTATCTTATTAGAGATGCTTGTCTCATTTCTTATCAAAAACAAACTTTGTGATTGATTGAAAAATTATTTTAAATGTAAATCTGCCAGAGGTATGAATAATTTTGCTCTTAACCATGTAAAAATGATTGGTTTTTTTTACGTAATTGAATTTGAACAACGGCGTTTGAACAGCACAATTTCAGTGTAAAGTAACTGGTATATTAATGCATGTTCAGTCGATAGGACAACTATGTGATCACAGAGGCAGCTGACTGCTCTACATCACAGCTGCTCTCTCTAAACTGCTGACTGGATGGAGCTTACAACCAGCTGGAAAAAAAACTGGGTCCCTGTAGGTTTTTCCTTTGGATAGTCTCTTGATAAACCTGATAAACTGCCTATCAGATCAGGTTGTGTTCGCATCCACTGGCTACCACCCAAAATCCCCATTGCTTCCAGTCTTTGTTAACTGGATTCCCATTTGTCCAGACCCACAGCTTACAGGACCTCCAGCAGCCGGCTGTGTCCTCCAAGGTCTTCGTCCAGAGAGACTACAGCTCAGGAACAATATGCAGGTTCCAGACCAAGTTCCCCTCTGAGCTTGAGTCCAGGGTATGTAATGGTTTTTATGGTTGATGTGGTGCTGTATTTTTCAGTACTGTAGGATGTTGGATGTAAACTGTTGGTGTGTTTCCAGCTCGATAAGCAGCAGTTTGAGGAGACCATGCAGACTCTGAACAACCTGTATGCTGAGGCAGAGAAGCTTGGGGGGAAGTCTTATCTGGAGGGCTGCTTGGCTTGTCTGAGTGCCTACACCATCTTTCTCTGCATGGAGACACACTATGAAAAGGTAAAACTGTCTCATGTGGGCCAAAATACTCAAGCTGAGAGTGAAAACTTAAAGTATCAATATGCATCCACCATCTGTGCTGGCGGACCACATTTGTGGCCTAAAATGATTCTCTAGCTCTTGTGGCAAAGTGGATACATCTCGGCACATCATTGTTTTGTAATGTGTTGTTCTCTTTTTATATATAGGTGTTAAAGAAGATTGCCAGATACATAAATGACCAGAATGAGAAGATTTATGCTCCCAAAGGCTTACTGCTGACTGACCCCATAGAGAGAGGCCTCAGAGTCGTATCCTTAACTTGACAAACACATTATATAGGGAGTCATTCTAATTGTATATTTACTTGTTTTCCTTAGTAAAAATCTGTGCAGGAAAGTAGAGTGCCTTCATTCACCTTAAACCTTTTCACCTTGTTCTCATTACAACTACAAGCTTTATCTTCTATTATTGGCATTTTATGGAATAGGCCAACACAAAGCGGCACATAATTGTCAAACGGAAGAAAACAATTATACATGGTTTCCTAATCTGAAAAGTATGGCGTGCATTTATATTGCTGACAGGGCAGGCAAGGAGAGCGTGAGAGACCAAGCAGTGAAGACATAGAGGACACTTGAAAAGTGTCTCATATAACTAATGGGCCCATAAAAGAGGTCAACTAAATTACACCCCCACTCAAACGTGACTTACAGAATATTAACTGAGCAAACAAAGTATACACACCTTAACTCACCAAACTGACCTAACACAAAGACCTAGACAGTGATTTGGCCCGACCATTTACACACAATAGGAGAAACAGACCTTAACATCAATGCTACCTAAGAACCAAACGATCTAACTTCTGAGCGGACATTGTGCTTTTAAAGCGCTTAGCCCTTGGCCACGCCTCTTGCCCAGACAGGAAGCAGCCATCTTGCCAAACCAGGTAACTCAAAAAAGAGAAACAATAACAAAGGCACCACACGGTGCTACTACATGCGCGCTTCATAATATCATTGTTAGGTTTATGTAAAGAAATTAATTACATTACTAGAATACATGTTTAACTGCGAAACAAAATAAACTGAGATGAGTGTGTGGACTGATTTTAAAATGTGTGTCTGAGGCCATCACAGAGAGCATTATTCAGAGAAGCAACCAAGAGGCCCATGGTAGCTTTGGAGGAGCTGCAGAGATGTGCGACAAGTCATGAAGGGGATTCAACAAACATGTGGAAGAAAGTGCTCTTGTCATCGGTAGTGAGGCGCTCTAAAAATTTGGTCTTTCTATAAAGAGTGGCAGGAAGAAATCCACGGTAGCACTCAGCAAACAGGTGTTCTGGTCAGATTTAACCAGAATTAAAATTTCTGGTCTACATGCAAAATACTGTATGAGGTGGAAAATGAATACTACACATCACTCTGAACAGTGTTGTGGCAGCCATATGCCTAAGGGATGCATTTCTTTCAGCAGGAACCTGTAAGATGTTCAGAGGTGATGCGAAGATAGATGGACATAATAATGGACAACCCAGGAAGAAAACCTCTTATAGGTTTAACCCAGCAGAGGTTGCACTTACTGCAATAACTCAGTAAGCACATTATCCCACAGGAGCTGGTGGTCATCTTCAACATTCCCATTATTGAGTGTGTCTAGTGGACGTCCATCACTTTGTGGTTTGGCTCAGCCACAAAACATGACAGGGCCAGACTGACACGAACAATCAGGTCTGCAGAGAGGAACGTCAGAGCTGACCCTCCCTCCCTGCATCCAGGACTTACAGGTCTAGGGTCAAAACATGGACCGCTAATATCTCTGCAGACCCCCATGCTTCATGGACACAAAGTATCTAGACTGTTACCTTGGCATCAGCGTTACAGAGCACTATTTGCAAAAACCAGCCTCCAGAGAGACAGTTTCTTCCCCCAGGCTGTCTCCATCCATTCACCCAGAAGCCATGCCTACAAGCTACAACAGTAATGCTTCTTTATCTTTTCAAGATTACATCCTGTATTTCTTTACATTGAGAAACATTTTTTAACTCAGAAAAATATTTGGCAAGGCTTTCAGAATCATAAACCTGTTTTATTAATTGCCCAATAAACAAATTAGTTATAAACACTTAATAAAAAAAAAGTTGAAAAAAGATTTAATATGAGTGTCATGCAGTTAACTATCTCAGTTAATTATTTATATTGATGTGTCCTTACGGTGGGACTGGTTGGCCTCAGAATTTGCTCTTTGAAAAGGGAACAATTAGACATTCCCCTTGTTGCTGAACTGACTTTGTTAAATAGAAGCTGCAATAGGTGGTTCATGCAACAGAGGAAAGACCGTGACAATTATAAAAAGGGAAATGGTCAAAATGGAGAGTAACGTTTCTTTTTTTCTGAAGATGTGTCAGAAACTTTTTCACTATACCAAAATCGCATTTAAAATATAGGGTATTATTTTCCTTAACCGTCCCTTTTTCAGGTTGAATTCACCATCTTTGAAGACAGAAGTATCGACTCTACGAGATAAAACTATTTTTACGATATGAAGAAAATTTGAATGCCTTTCTGACAGAGTCACCTACACATGCTGAGGGTCCGGCATGTGTACTCCCACTGTTACATACAACCGAAATGACGAGGCTTGCATACTTCCTCTAAAGAGAAAACAAACGTAACATGACACTTGTAATCATTGACAACGTACGTTATTTATGGCTGCAGAACAATCATCAGGACTGAGCTAAAACACTGAAATATACTTTGTATTTAGCGCTTTTCTATTCTGGAGCATGATTTTGCTTTATGTCTTACCTCATTGTGTAGGTTGGTGATTGATCTGATCCGTCCTATCTGTTTCACAGTGTGTAGTCAGACCTCATCGCATGAATTATATGTAAACTTTTAATGTGATCTTTTTTTCTTCTAATTTATACTCTCCTGTTACCTCTCTGTATGTTTGTACATGCCTTTTCTTGTCTTTTTATACTCAAGACGTCTAAAACATTGACCAGACTTTATGAAATGTGCCATCATGTTCATTGCCACCTTCATGTTCATCACAAGCAATTTGAGGTATTGTTTTGAAGATGTAATGACATTTAATGTGTTGTGAAGACCTTAAACAGATACAGATTGTGTTTAAATTGTTGGCCCAGATGGTTGCAACCTTTGCTGAACCAATGTTTCCTGTTATGTTTAAGAATGTACTGGTTTGGGCTTAGGAACATGTCTTAGAAGTTGTACATTCTAGATGTTTCTGGTTTTGAAGATAGAGCATGTTTACCAAGTTCACCTCTGATTAAACCCAGTACATTTTGAGAACTCTCATTTCTGTGACAGTATATTAGTTAAACCATATTCAGGTGCATTATACATCACAAGTACTATTATTATCAATTAGTATTAAGGTTAGATGGTTAGAGAGAGAGCCCTACAGCAGATTGTCCTTGATTGTCATGTTTTTATTGAAATAAATTGTCGTTATCTGAAATGTTAATCTTGTATGGGGTTTTTAGAAATATCTTTGCAAATCCAGAAAGGTCCTTTTCAGTAAATTAGGGTTTCAATGAAAAGTTTTATTTCGGTTATTTAATTCAAAAAGTAAAACTCAGTTTCAACCGACACATTTCATTTTGATGATTATTTAAACTCCAAAAATTAAGTTTCTCAGAAATGTAATGTTAAGTAAGACCAATTTAAAAAGGATTTTTAACACAGAAATGTCATCCTACTGAAATGTATGACCATGTATTTTACAGTATTAGCAGTTGATACTTGGTTGGGGCTCCTTTGTCATGAATGATTGAATCCGTGCATCGGGGCATGGAGGCAATCAGCTTGCGGCTCTGCTAAAGTCGCATTCAGCTTGTATACATTGTTGGCCTTGGTGTTTCTCATCTTGCTCTTAATAGTACTTCATAGATTCTCTGTATGGTTTAGGTCAATTATTTGCTGGCCAATCAAGCACAGTGAAAAAAACGAATTTGAATCTTTATCAATTTATTGTTGCTTGGATCCAGCACTCCAGAAATAGCAAACGTCTTGACTTTTTGTGGTCCTCCTGTCAAAGGGTGTCAGTATCTGTCTGCTGGACAACTGTCGAGTCAGCAGTCCTCTCCATGACTGTAGGCAAGAAGGTGGTCGTAATAATTTCTGTTCTAAAAACGTTTATGTGTCTTGTCTAATATTCTAATTTTCAGATAATGAACTTGGTTTTCATTCACCTGTAAGCCTTGATCGTCACAATTAACAAAAAAATACTGAAATTAATGAACATTTCGATCACATTGATAAGTCACTTATATTTCGAATCACGGGAATCCAGCTCCTGAATCAGTCACGTGGTACGGCCCTGGCTCGCGAGGCTTCGAACGTCACCACGCACATGCGTCATCAACACCAGCCTCGATACGTGCTATACAAAAACAAAAACCTTCCTGGGATGCTGGACACAGGACAGATCAGTAGTAGTAGCGGGTCATAGAAACTGTTGTTTTTCTTTTTATCTTTGGTAACCGCAGGTTAAAGAAAAAAGCGGGCTACGTTACTCAAAGACGTTATTAGTATTAATTATTATTAATATTAGTATTCTAGCTCTGTTTTTAGCTTAACATTTGTACGTAGACCATGACTGCATGACAAAAATACCCTAATTGGCTGAAGTTAGCGGCAGAAGAGCTATAATTCTAAACAAATCTGACTTACCTCATCGTTTTATGTGATCTTTTACGGTTGCAGTCCGCATTTATAGGTTATAATGTTTTAGCTAGTTAGTTCAAAAACACATTTATTTCAAGCTGTGAAATCAATAGAAATTTACCAAGCAGACTTCGTTTCTCTCCGTTCACCGTGGCTTTTCCTTGTTTCGATGGCATTTACCTCCCAAAGCAAGAAAATCAGTTCCTGCATCGTGTTTTGGGTGATCTGGAAACATACCAACAGAAAAGAAACCATAAAAAGTAAGAAGTAGCATAGCTTGCTATGTAGTTTTTCCTTTACTTCCTCTGCAACATGTTGTTTAGAAGCTCACAGACATTTAGTCATATTTGTACATAGTGTCACATCAGATTCTGGAAAGTAGCCCAGACGGCTGTACGCATCCTGACCACCCGACATTGTGAACCCCCAGGGGGCGCTGTTGAATTGAAATATATATGGTCACGTATTTTTAAAGCTTTCATCAGAAAATATGACCATATAACTTAAGAAAAGTATTTAAACTGCAACAAAACTTTATAATGTAACCATCTTTATTGTATAATATATAACTTTTTCGTTAACCACTGACGGGTGTAGTGGGACTTAGTACCGGTGGTCATATTACTTTTGTCACGTTTTTGTATATTTCAGAACCGCTTCATAACAGTGTCCTTTGGAGTAACAATATCTCCGGCCAGAGAATTATGTATAACATCTGAGCAATGTATTGGCATGAGTGGGAAAAAATTATATATAAAAAGATAATACAGGTATTCCTCAAGGCTTAGTTTTTGGCTCACATGATTTTTAGTTTTTATGTGAATGATTTGATATGTCTGTGTCCTGGTACACGTTTCTGATGATAATATAACTTTACTTGCAGCTTGTAAGGACTATGAGTTTAATTCAAGGGTGCCTTGACAGGAATTATTAAAATCTAAAGATTAATGGGCAATTCAACAAACAAGCCTCTGACATTAAATATCTTGGTCTCCTTTAAAATTTGATCAGCAAGTCTTGAGCTTATTCTCAAAAGCCAACTTGCTTACCCTCAGATTAAACAGGGACTGTCTACGATTTCTTGGTGCAAATAGTTTAATGCATTCAGTGTTTTTTTTTTCCTAATTCGAATTGCTGTGTATTGTCCTTGTCACAAACAGTTCCTACAACAATAAAGCCACTAAGAATAAAATGTAATAAGCTGATTAGGATCCTGGACAAGAAGCCATTAGATCAAATCACTGTCATGGTCCTAAGAAACTGAATGTAAACAACTTTTAAAATTGTATAAAATTCTCAAACTTAGTCCATAATTGCTGAAGTGTATAGTATTTAATACGTAACACTTGTTTCTATACAAACTAAACTAAAACACTTAAGTCATAATAATAAAGCATAAACTCAACCTTTTGTTCCAGGGGTTAGGTTTAGGGTTTGCAGGTGAGGTTAGGTTTCATTTGCTCACTTTCTCTCCGCCTCCTGATGAATCCTGCATCTTACACGTCTCGTACCTGAAAACTGGTTGGTTTCTGATTTGTTTTCCTGTTCCCGACTCAAATCGGAAGGCAGAAGTTCCTCGTCTACGTATCACATTACACCTAGAAAATGTTAGCATTTAGAGATGTATGAGCCAGTATTCGCTAATTTTTTACTATTCATTTGAATTATTTGTAAAGCACACAATTCACATATTGAGATGTATTTAGTTGGTTGTTGATGGCCTTTTTATGTGTGTAAGGCATACCTTCCTATAACAAGACTTTAAAGTCCATGCTAATGTTACTTAATGCCCTTTTTGTGTCGCTGTGCAGTGTGCTCCTGTTCCCCCCCTTAGCCAGCAGACTGCGGTACCTGATTCACAGGACGGTAGAAGACATGCCAGAGCTCACTACCTTCTCTGTAGGGGAGAGCTGGTGCCGTAGGGTGGTGGTCTGCCCTTCTGAGCTCAGGTACAAATGTCTTTTTTATATAAGCCTCTGTGATTATTAGTGAAGGTAAAGCTGGTTCATATAATAGGTCTAGTTGAGGCTAGTTGTTTAAGAAATCAGAGTAATCTAACTGAAGAGGTTTGTTTTCCTGTAGGGCTGAGTCAGAAGAAGACAGTGATGTAGAGAGCAACAGCTGCCTCTCTGAAGAGCCCCCTGGCAGCAGGGCGGTGAAGGAACCCGACGTCAATACGAAACCTTCAACCCCGTCACAAAGCCGAGCACCTAAAAGGCCGGACCAGCCCCTCTACATGCCACGAGCCGCTCGTAAGAGACTGTCTCTCCAAAACTCACAGGGCCCCCCTGCAAACAAGGGTTTAAAAAGTCCTGCTCAGTGTAGCAGAACCTCTGCTAGCACTCCTTCAGACTCTTGTCCCTGTCCTGAAGCCGCAGAAGAAACGGCTTACTCCGCCTCCTCTGCACAGGAACCCTGTGCCGCTGACAGTATAACTGGTGTGGCTGGGAGCGATTCAGAACTTTGTCCCCAGGGAGAGACTCACACATCGGTGGTGGGGCTGCATGGAAGCGAAACTATCGTCTGGGACCAGACTCAGTTTTCCTTTGCAGAGATGAAGTTGGAGGACGCTAAGGGAGAAGACTTCAACGATGTTCGGACCGAAGACACGAGCACAGACTCAGATGATGTAACTGAACAAGTAGGTCATGGTGGATGTTTACACTGTTGTCTTTGTTCCTTTTTTAGATTGTTTTTCCTACAAGGCTTTTACAGCTTTGGCAGATTTATATTTAAAACATTTTTACATTCAACCAATAAGTTTGTTGCTATTATGAGACACGTATCTCTCAGTAGGTAATAAAACAATGTAAAAGGAGTATAAATTTTAAGGAAAATGTATATTTACGTAAAAAAAGCATTAAAAAAAATCTGAATGCCTGTAATATTAATCAATGGAAAGATCTTTATCGGAATTACAGCAAACATAGCCTTACTGTAATTGCTGACCATCTTGTTGCGTCTCTCCACTGGTATTTTAACGATTTATCTCTGGTGATGAGCTCCAAGTCTTTGAGGTTGAAGGCCCTCCTTGCCATCGCCCTAATCTTTAGCTCCCTTCACAGATTCTCTATCAGATCCAAGTCGGGACTACAGAATGCTAATATTACTTTCAGTCAGAAGATACATGCTGGTCAAATTAAAAGGTTATGTTTAAACCTAAATCTTGCAGGAAAATGAAAAACGTTGTCCTAACTGTGAGCTCCCCGATGCTCCTGGTTTATAGATGAGGTGCGTTCTGCTGTTCTTTCAGATTAAGCTGCATCTTAAAGAGACAGACGTCTCTGTTGAGCTTGTCCACAATGACTACTCCATCTACGAGAACGTCTTTCTTAACTCGGAGGACTTCAGCCATGTCATTGAGATTTATGACTTCCCAGCTGTTTTGAAGACTGAGGACCTTTTTAATGCCTTCACAGAATATAGGTGAGAACACGAAGTTTTGACCTGCATTTTACTACATATATAAGTAATTTCTGAGCAGAAGGCTAGAGAATATATTCTTAGTGCTGTTCTTATATCTTCCTCTATTGTGGTTCCTAGACAGAAATCAGAATGGGCTAAAATCAAAGCTTTACAAGAAACAGAGCTTAGAGGTCAGCCAAGCATTTCTGATCGGTGCATCTTTAGTTTTAACATCAGGTTTTACATTAATACATATTGTTTAGATGTTTCACACAGCGATCCAAAGTAATGCATGAGCGTAATGCCATTTCTTAAACGCTGACCCCCGTATTCATCCTGGTCAAAAGGAAAACAATAGTGGAAAATCTTTCAGGGTTCAGTTCTCGAGTTTCGAGAGGACATGTATAATCCCTCTTTTTCATAAATTGAGATAATTTTCTAATTTCTAGACAATGCTTTGATCAAAAAATGACAAAATTAAAAAAAAACTTGTGATGTGAACTGGCACCATTTTGGCACCATTTTAAAAAAGACACAGTCAGTTTAACAATGGTAATATGTCATCCACCATTTTGTAACACCATTATAAGCAATAAAGTATTACTGACTGAGTTAAAGTCTCATTTAGGAACACGTAAGGGCCATAGAACGACAGTCCCTAATTCAAAAAGATTTAGCTAAATGAAGGGCTGGTTCTACAACCTTGTTACACTGCAGTTACGGACTTCTATGTATTTTATTGGGGTTTTATGTGACAAATCAACATGAAGTAATTTATAATTGTGAAGTAAAGACAAAGATACACTGTTTTCAACATTTATTAGAAATAAAATCAGAAATGCAAGGCAGGCATGTGTATCTCAACAGTTTTACTCATGGAGCACTGTGGACCTGATGGTAGTTTTCCCCTTCTGCCTGAAAGCCTGCGCTGACCAGCTGGTTCCCATCTTTACTCTTCAACAAATCTCTGGAGCTGATTGAGGTTCCCTACTGCTCCAGTCAGTCCACCATCATCCCAGTCCCCAAGAACCATCACATGATTAAATGACTACAGACCTGTCGCCCTGATGTCTGTGGTCATGAAATCCTCTGAGCGATTGGTGTTGAAGCACCCGAAGGACATCACTGCCCCCCTGCCTGACCCCCTGCAGTTTGCCTACCGGGCAAACTGGTCGGAAGGTGATGCAGTCGACTTGGGACTACACTTCATCTTGCACCACCTGTTTGTGGGCTTCAGCTTAGCGTTCAACACCATCAACCCAGATGTCCTCCACCAGAAGCTGACCCATCTCACAGTGCTAGCCTCCACCTGTCAGTGAATCACCGTCTTCCTTACTGACCGGCAGCAGGACAATAAAGAGTCTGCATACAGACAGGAGGTGGATCGGTTGGGACACTGGTGCGGTCAGAACCTCCTGGAGCTTAATCTGCTCAGGAAAATGAAGATGAAGGTGGACTTCCAGAGAACACCCCCCCAACACTGCCTCCCCTCACCATCCTCAACAACACTGTTGTTTTGGCTGTACATACATATACATGTACATACTGCTCCTTTATACTTTTTAATTTCCTCTAAAGTTCACATAATTATAGTTAACGTTGGTAAGCTGTGAGCGTTGGAAACTGAAGTCAAATTCCTTGTTTGTCAAACAAACTTGGCCAATACATCTGATTCTGATTCTGTTTAATTCATCATAGCAACATAAAAAGAGGCTGGCACCCATGCACAAGCCTGGTAGGAGACACAGTAGACATGTGTAAAAAGGTGCTGTGGACAGATGACACTAAACTTTTGGGCAACAAGCAAAACACTGTGAGTGAAGGAAACCAACTCTGCCAACCCCCTAAACCCACCATCCCCACTGTAAAACACGGTGGTGGCAGCATCATACTGTGGAGATGCTTTTCTTTGACAGGAAGGCTGGTCAGAGTTAATGGGTTGATGGATGGTTTACAACTCCCAGCCTTCGCCTGCTGCCCATTTTCCCCAGCGGATTTCCCCCAAGGTTTAGCTCTGAGTAGTGATCTCTCTGCATGCTGTCCAAATGCATTCAGTTGTGGCTCACAGCATGTTGTCTGCATCATGTTCTGCTGAACCACACATTTCTCAAATCGAATGGACTAGAAGAAGACATATGTCTGACCCATTGTGCAATCGTGTATTACTGAGGTGTCGGGAGCTTTCAGTTAATCGCCAGGTAGAGATCACAGAACAAAAGGATGATCTCAAGGGAGATTGGGTTGGAGGTTCACCTTCCAGCAGGAAAACGACCCAAAACGGTCAACCAGAGCTATAACGGAATGGTTTAGATCAAGATTGTTCCAGTCAAAGTCCTGATGTAAATGATAAATATTAAACCTGGCATCATCATTGCAACATTTCCCATTACGGCTATCGCAAGATTTTCTAATATAGTGCAGCCCTAAAAAATATACCACTGTAATCTGAAGGGAACCTTCACTGTCAGTATTATTTAATCATTTATGTGTTTTTGCCTTTATGTTCCCAAAATGTACAATTTTATTCTTCTTTAAATGGACTTTTTACCATGTGGTCTATATTTCGTCCAAAAATAGAGAGCAAGTTGTTTTAATTTCCTCCCCGTCTTTGCCTGATAATAATCTCTCTCTCTTTCTTTTTCTCCTCCCGTCGTGTCTCAGTGACGGAGGAATGAAGATCAAGTGGGTGGACAACACACATGCTCTGGGTGTTTTCTCCAGCGAGGCGGCAGGTCAGACCTTTTTCCACTGCACACTAAACGTGATGATCTGTGTGAGCTGACTGTGATGAAAGTTAGTGGTTGTCCTAATTACAGCGCTCCATGCCCTCTCCATCTGCCACCCACTGCTGAAGACTCGAGCACTTTCTGAAGGGAGTAAAAAAGCACAGGGCAAGGCTATCAGAAGGGCAGGTAGGAGACTTTGGGCTTCCATAAACACTGTTATGGTAAAATATCAATAGTGAAAGGTGTAGATTTCAGTGTTCGTGTCTTCCTTAAAGAATTTATCCAGCCAGTTAAGGAGCGTCCCAGGACGGACTGCGCAGTGGCCAAACGGATGGTGACCAGAGCTTTAGGCATACGGGGACGAGGCCGGCTACACCGATACTGAGGTGAGTCAAAGTCTACAGATGAACAACCCTAACAAATATCAGGTTAAAGCTTTTAAGATGCTATTAACCTCTCTGGCTTCTGACAATATTTTAACGTCCTTAATTAGGACAAAACCAATAAGTAGGGGACAATTCAGACCTCGCTTAGAAAAATTTGTAAGTTAAAAGTGTCACTTCCTTGTTTGGCAAAACAGACAAGATAACAGTATAAGTGTTAATATCCTTTATGGAAGTATGTACCTCTAATTCAGTTGCACGATTGTTTTATTTTATTTTAATTGCTTATCTTTAGTGCGCCACTGTGTGCTTCCATTTGTCAACTTGATGTTGATACATTTTTCTGAGGGACAAATAAAGGATCCTTTAATACTAAAATAAATTTGTGTTTCGAAACAAACATGGTTCTGGAAAATACAAAACATTTTTCTACAGTCTGAACAAAGATCTGGTCAGTTGCAGCCCTGTACAAGTTATGTCTTTCTCTCTTTCTCTCTAGTGATCAACTACAGCAGCAGGGTAGGTTGCTACGGGTTACCGGCTCCCGTACTACAATTAAACAGAGGGTTTGTTTCGTTGCTTCGCTATTTAGTAGCAGGTTGAGCAGTCAGCTGATTAACGTACCGCAGTAGAGAAGAGCGTAGCGTGGTGCAAACCTGCGCATCTCGAAGGAGGAGCTCAGGCCGACAGAGACCATCAGTGGGCTGTCTGTGTCAGTTTAGCTAATATCTAAACAGACATTAGCTTATGTTGTCCGAGAGGTTTACTGCTTCACTGTTGCAGATAAACAGTGACCGTTCTAGACCAGATTTACCAGGGCGCCAGGGTGGGTCCAGTGTTTTTTCATGGAGGCACGGAACCAAAGAATGCAACAAAGAAAACAGGGCAACATTTCACCGTTTAATATATTAAGTGAGCCACAGAGCCACTTACGGCTCAGGAGCTGCAGGTTGCAGACCGCTGATCTAAAAACTGTGATCCTGACTCACGGTTAAAGCCAAAACTGCAGCATTAATTTTACATTCTTTGTTAAAGTAAAACTGTAAAGATAAAAAATGAAATTGGTCCAAGGGATTTAAGGTTTCTGTCCCAGTGCATATCAACTTAAAGAAAGTGATTTCGTATTATGTGTTCAGTACAGGGGCCATAACAGGGACCAGGACCGGTTCTACATATTAAGTATCAATTAAATCAAAATATTAGTCATTTTGACGACCCTTACAATAAAGAGACACGTAGGGATGATAAAAGAAGTTGGGTACTTTCAACATGTTTTATTAAAACTTGTAATGCGTTTCCACATTCACTGTAATATATTAAAACAATCAGCAACTGAAACGTATCCTTGTAAAATGAAGGATTGTTACATTTCTACATTCAAAATCATTTACAAATTCATAACAAGGCAAGTCCCTGATGGAGAGTTTAACAAGACATTTAGAAAACGGGCAGATGGGAGGTATATATCACAAATATGTGTGTATTTGGTGAATTCAAAAAAACCTTCTTTTTTTCTCTTATATTCTGGCTAAAATTTATGACTGAAAATCCATCACAGACGTTGACCAGCACTGCAGGAACTAATTCCAGACAACATTTGGCATCTGTTACATGCAGCACCTCCAGAAAATATAAATTTTTACTTTATTTCCTTGTCATTTAGCAGTGGATACCATTTGTCACAATTTGTAGCTAGTTAAATCCAATCCTGACAACAGGAGTTGTCTTTTCTGGTGCTTCCAGAGGCTTTGGCATGTCGCTCTGTAGTGAATTACATTTGTTTTGTGTGTTTAGATCATTTCTGGACTCTCTGAAACATTTGGGGCAAATCTGATTTATACAGCCGCTTTTCATCACAGCTGTTTCGGATAAACTTACAGTGCAAGATTATGACAAGTTAAAACACCAGATCTGTCAGCGGACAACTTGAATCCATGCAAATGAAGTACTACCCTACTAAGTAACATGATGTTGTCTGAGTTTTGGTTTGATGCACTCTCCACACATTTTAAAGCTTTGGTTTCCAATGCACTCATCGCCACACTTGGTTTAACAAGTGACGTGGCTGTAATCCTTATTGCATCATGAGCACCAGGTCAAAATGACACAAAAACAGCAAGAGACACAAAAACACAGTTTTGTACAACTGAACAGGGTAAATGCAGTTCGTTTTCCTATTGAGTCATTGTTTATTGCACCAGCTGAACCCTGAGCACAACAACAATCCAGCACTGCTCCAAGGAGGCTACATGACACAGCTCCCTCTAGTGGTTGTCAAAGGTTTTCCTGGTGCCATCCTTGTGATGCGTCCTGCTCTGGTCTACCTGTGTGAAAGCTGGTTGGTCAGCAATCCGGGAAATGTGTCCTCTGCGTCTGAACTTAATGTGCCACCTGTGAAGTTAGACATGAAAATGAAGAAACCCATATGGTGAATTCTTATTAAACAAATTTTTGACTTTAAACTTTTTCTCTCTCTTGTTTCTACAGCTGGACTGGAAAGATCTTTCTCCAAACACTAACGCTGAACAGCGGAGGCTGCAGTTGACCTCGTGGCAGGATGAAAATGACTTTCTGAGAAAGAAATTGTGAAATCTGTAGCTGTACCTGACCTCTGACCCGTGGTAGTTTTTCACTTTTGGCAACATTAGTAAGGAAAAAGCCTCGGCAATTAATTCACAAGGACGAAAATGATATTTCAGATTATTTCAAAGTCTCTTGAATGGTTTTGAGTTAAATTTTGCTGTTTGTAGGTTTGACCTGAAATGTTTGGTTGCCTGGTTATGTTCAAGATGTTTTGTTTCCTGTTGTTGCCCAGGTGAATGAGGACTGGTTATTAACAAACGTTCATTTTCAGGATTTAGTTTAAGAAATATTCTATATCTAGCAATTTTATTTTATGTTAAAACTGTTCATCAAAAGAAAGATCTAACATTGTTCAGTCACTTTTTACATAGTTTTAAATTTCAAGTTTTTCAATATATCATACTTTTTCTAATTTACAGTTAATTTAAATTGTCAGTTTGAGCCACGTTTATCCCTTTATGCTCCTAAATGCACTGCTCACCAAAAGTGACAATTTATTAAATAGGTTTTTTAAATATATATAATAATATATATTATATATATATATATATATATATATAATATATATATATATATATATTTTATATATATATATATATACACCATCCGGCACTATCAGACAAATGAATACTAAATAAAATATTTACAGACTCATTCATGAATAACAAAGTTAAATTATTTATGTTTGAAAGCGACTGTTATGGGTTGTGTTGTTTCACATAAAAGAAATGTGAAAATAAAGAACATTGGATTGGAAATCAGTTCTTTGTTTCTGTAGATACAGTTAAAAAAAATAGCAGTGTGTTTAAAAACGTGAATAAATCTAAAAATCCTTAGAAGAGTTTTTATTTCCATGCACTGGGAACACTGCGCATGATATTCTCAATCAAACCATGAAGAAATTGTATCAATCTTTGAATCACATTGCAGAAAATGAACATTGAGCTGTTCAACAAAACAGCAGCGTCTGCATCTTTCTTTACAAACTCAAATATTTACTGTATGAACTGAAAAGTCTTTAGGATTCATTATTCCTGTGAATCACTGAACTAATATTTAGTTGTATAACCAGTGCTTCACGTCTGTGTTGCATTGAGTCGACCAACATCGGGCACCTATGAACAGGTATTCCGACCCAGGATGAAACAGTTCCTTTGCATTTACTGGTTCTGCCTCTGAAACAGCTTTTTTGACGTCACCTCATAAGTTTTCACTCGAATTAAGGTCTGGGGATTGGGCTGGCCGCTCCAGAACTTTGACTTTGTCTGGAACCAAGATGCTGCTCGCTTACTGGTGTGTTTGGGGTGATTTTCTTGTTGAAACACCCATTCCTAGAGCATTTCCTCTTTGGCAGAAGGCAACATGACCTCTTTGAGTATTTTGATTTCATGCAAACTGATCCATGATCCCTTGTATCCAATAAATAGGCCCGACACCATAGTAAGAGAAACGTCCCCATATCATGATGCTTGAGCCACTGTGCTTCACTGTCTTCAGAGTGGCTTAAATCCAATTATGTGTCTGCACCCCTTGGACCCAAAAAAGAAAAAATTAACTTTCATCGGCCCAAATAATGTTGCTCTATTTCTCTTTAGGCCAGTTGATGTGATTTTTGCCAAAATGTTTCCTTTTTTTTTTTTTTTTTTAACAGTGGGACTTTGCGGGGGGGTCCTTGCTGACACATTAGCTCCACACAGGCATCTTCTAATTGTCCCAGTACTCGCCTTTAACCTTAGATCATCTATGAACACCCTGGAGCTGATTATTGGCTGAATCTTTGCCACTCTGGATATTCTTCGATCCATTCAAATGGATCTTTCATCTTGCATCTTTCAATTTCTTCCACGTTTCTGGTTTTTCTTTCAATTGTAAAGAATTTGGGGGTCATTTTCTGCACTTTATACGTTTTCCCCTCTCCAATCGTTCCTCTGAACAATACCCATTTTTGTCAGGTTTTCAGAGAGAAATGTATGAACATGTGCTGGTGTCATCCCTAAATAAGGGCTACCTGATTGATGCATGTTTCTTCACAGAATGGATGACCTCAGTAGCTGAACTCCACACTGCTATTATTTTAAACATGCCTCTTTCAATCAATTTCTCAATTACACAGACTCAGGAGTATGCATGTAAAGAATGTTGGTTTTCTATGACTAATTCGTCTACTAGTAAATGATTTGTCATGTGGTAATATGATTTCTAGCAAAAACAGGGATTGATCTGGTTAGTCTCTTATTTTGAACACAACATGAATGTAGTATTGTGTGATTTATACCATAGTTTAGTTAAACACAGCAAATGTTGCGTCCCTGTTGGAGGAGACAGTAGGATCTTCATGAGGAAGTATTCTCACCTATATGACAGTTGTAGGTCCATATTCGGTGTCCATCGTAGCGAGAGCGACACTTCATTATATTGTTGGTGTAATCGGATTCTGCAACCTCATAGTTCGGGTTTATCACGACCTGAAAAAAGGAGAGCAATGTTAGAATAATTGTTTACTGGTAATAAGTTTAGAAGTTCAGAATTAATCTCAAAAGAGGAATAACTGCGGCACAGTATTTTGAAAAATATCAGACTTCATTTTACAACAGAGTCAATAAGTTGATAAGTTTAGTGTTCTTCAAGAGTCTTTGCTCAGTTATGTAACATAAGGGACACTGAATAGAGGAAAAGGCAGCTGTGGAAAAGAAGTAGAATATTTAACAGCGTGAGACCAAAAGAGCAGATGTTGTACCTGTAAGATGTAATCTCCTGGCTTCACATCTGTGATGTCGATCCACTGACAGTCTATGTCGTGCCTGTAGGTGTCCCAGCAGCCAACTGTGATGCCCTGAGACCCAAAGTTGGCACATTCGTACCTCTTCTGTATACCTACATTCAGAGCAGATGAAGAAGTGTGTAATTGTAGAATATTTATCATATGCAATTTGGTTGTAAGGTGTTTTCAAGGTTAAAAAAACATCTCTAAAAAATCACTGTGTGAAAAAATAAAACAGGAAGTAAGTGTTTGACTTTACCCTCATCACAGTGGGTGTCCTCCAGACAGAAGCTGGCTTTATGCCCCTCTGCTACTTTAGTCCCGTTCAGACTCAGCAAGTCATAGTGGGTGAAAACTTCCATACTGTGGTAGTGTCTGGATTATACAGAGAAAGGAGATTAATCATCATACAAACAGCCCGATCGGAGAACTTAAACAATCTGGTAAGGAGCTGTTTAAATCACATTAGTTTGACCCCACATTAACAAGAGGAAAGTTAGCTGTTAGACATTAAAGATAAGCAGTAACAATAAAACTAAATCAGAGTAACTGATGAGGGGTTACAGTCACTCACTACACAGGATGTCCTGGTGAGGTCTCACCTGTGACACTCATGCCAGATCCAGGAATGAGGCGACGCCCGGGGTCTGAAATCTGACAGGCCGTTGTTCTGGATCTGGGAGGAGAAGCGTAGCAGGCGGCGGTAGGAGTTTGGGTCGGCTTTGTCGGCAGTTCTGGACAGACAGCGTTCTTCATGGGCACACTGCAGAGCGTACATGGGCCTGTCCTCCAGATACGTGGTCTGCTCCACCACCTGAGCACTGAGGACCAGGTCTGGGGCCGCTGTGAGGGGGGAGAGCACAATGAGATTAAACTAATTCCAAAAAGGTCTTACTACTCCTTACACCCACTTTGTTGAACATTTTAAAACGGCAACTAAACAGTTATTTCAACATATGGATGGTGTCTTGCAAAAAATATTCATATCCCTTTAACTTTTTGCCCATTTTGTCACATTACAACTTTAAATGTATTTAACTGAGATTTTAATGTGATAAAACACACAATAGCTCATAAAGACTGAAAGGACAAGAATATGTGGTTCAAAAATGTTTTACAAATAAAAATCTGAAAAGTGTGGCATGCATGCTTATATATTTTTAGTTTTGTATTCAGCCCTTCCAGAGTCAATACTTTGTAGAGTCACCTTTTGCTGCAATTACAGCTGAAGCTCGGTCAGATTGGACCGAGGGGATCTATGAAAATCTAGTTTGAACTGAATTTAGATCTGGACTCTGACCGCTTTGATCTAAACCGTTCTACTCCGGCTTTGGCTTTATGTTTAACATGGCTGCGCAATACTAGAAAATCTTGTGATTAATATTGCGGTAAATATTGTGAAGATGATATCAGGTGAAATATATGCCGATTTTATCCTTTCCCTTCTTTCTCATCTGTGCTTCCTACAGTCTGACTCAGCATTTTAGGCAGCATCATTTGTGTCGGGTGTGAGCATCTGCTGCCCTGAGACTCTATTATAGCGACAGTTATTGCACTCCAAACAGTCCTTTGAAATATAAATCTTGCAAACACTGATTTTACGTTGACAATATACTGCATTTGCTATATATTTTCCAGCCTTAAAGTTTAGTGTTGTTGTCCTGTTGGAAACTGAACCTCTTCCCAGTCTTGAGTCTTTTGTAGCCTCCAACAGGTTTCAGGATTGGCCTGTTAATAGCTACATCCTCAGAACCAGCTTCCCTGTTCCTGCTGGGGAAAGACATCCCCACAACATGATGGAAATGGAATGTGTAATGTGACAAAATGTATCAAAGTAACATATTTTAATCGATTAATAATACTACTTTCATGCTCATAGGCACACCTGTCATATTGAGATATAATAGAAGCAGAACGGCTCATATTTTATCAAAAAATATTAACATGAATATGAAATGATTTACTTGTTAAAGTTATTTAAGATTCTACATGAATGTGGTGCTCTTGTTCTGTTTCTTACTCTGAGTGCAAGACACTCCAGCAGCAAAGCGTCCACTTCCTTTCAGGCAGCTAACGTGCTTGCCATGATGCAGACATTGATCCAGAGTCAGCTCAGTTCCTGAACATCTCACTCCGCTCATCACCACAGAATCAGCAGATGCATCTCCCTGCCAGTACCAGGTCTCCTGATAATTACATCAGAAATAATCCAATTAGCAGATCAATCAAGATTTAAATGCACAAGGCATTTAAACAACAAACAACAAAAGCAACATGTGAACAGGGGTGAACAGGGATCTGAATACATTATAAAATAATTATCTAACTGTTGGCATGACTCCAATCATATAATTGACCCCCCCACAGAAAGCAATAGGTTGCCCAGATGTCCCCCCCCCCAAGCCCTGACTCAGCCTTGTTGCACAATTTTGCAGACCAAATGGAAATCTTGTGCAAGGGAAAAGTCAGACTTTCCACCAACTTTCATGGAAACGTGCAAACGAAGCTGAACTGGGGGATATGCATTTATCTGCTGATGGGCTGAGGGGAAGACCAGATATACAGGAGTGTAGATTTAAGATTGCCATCATATGTTCCATCTGGTGGTCAGATTTGCCTGGAAAACCCATTTATGAGTAAGACATGAACCAGACTAATGGGTCCCTTCTCTGCAACAAAAAATATCATAGAAATATACCATTCAGATGAGAACTTTTAGTTAAGGAGGTGGATTGGCCCTCTTCAATAAAACAGTATTCACCAGATCTAGTCCAGGTTCTAGTCATTAACTCTCTGCAGTTATCGACACATAAATTCCCCATAATTCAAATTGCATACCTTCCTGATTTGGATCATATGAAGCCATAAATTCCCAGCACCTTTAGAGTGTGTTCACATATAGAGCTGATCCTTGGGGTCTTTCGCTCAGTGTACCCTCATCTCATGACATAAAAGGAGCTCTAATCAGGACAGAAGTGTGATGCTGCCTGAGTGTTTCCATGTGTTTTAATAATAAAAGCTCCACTGTACTTCAAAGATCTGCTCGGGGTTTTCTCTAAAGTCCTGCTGAGAAGCTGGACTCTTAAATCTGTTGTATGTTTACCTCCATTAACCAACCATTTCTCTTTAACGCCTGTTTTTGATGCAACCAAGCAAGTGGCATCTTTATTTTGCCCTCCGGGATAAATAAAGCCAAGCTAATGGCATCCACTGCCACGCAAACTCATTTGCTTAATGGGCTGAAACTGGCAATACTGGCAGGCTGCTGTAATCTCATCTCATTTCTCATGTGGCCGTAACATATCATCATCTCCTGCCTCCAGAACTGCAGTGAGGTAAATCTGTTTTATTAGCATTACATTGTGGAAATTGATCACAGCGTTTCATGTAATTCGATTATTTTCTTTCAAATTAGAGGTTCCTTACAACGTCCCAAATGTATTTTTGTTAAAACACATAAGCCATAAGAACAGAAACCGCCTTGTCCTCACAAAAACATAACAGAAATAGCACAGACCAAATGGATCATACAGGACACAGTTCTGAAAAACCCTAAATCCCCCCAAAATAACAATAAAGCCTGCATTCACTCCCATGAAAGAGAAATGTGTTATTTTGCTCGCGATAGAAAGCACAAGAATAAAGACATTTCTGGTCAGGACATGTCATTGTTCACAATAACTGCAGAACGTCTTGGAAATCCTCATAGGTCTCTGGAGCGTTTGTTAGTGTAGTAACTACGCCCACTTAAATATTTTCTGCATTTTTTGAGACCACACATGAAAAAAAAAAGATTTCCATATAAACTATGAAAAGAAGCTGCAACAACAGAAAATGTCAGCTTGTATGTACAGGGCTGGCTCCTCATATTCAGTGTGTCTGAAAGGAAATATAACCCTTGTTAACAGACACTAAATTTGGTATATATAAAAAAAACTCCAATCAGGTAAGCTGAGAACATGATGAAACAGCAACCACCATTTAGCAGGTGGCAGGCTTTTTGTTTGGGTGAGAAACCTTTCTTAGTAGGGTTACCTGGAAAGCATGGCTGGCAAAGCCCAGCCCCAGCTGTCTGCACACCACCATCGCCTCCATGGTTCCCCAGCTGTCGCTGCACACCGTGCCCCACACCAGAGAGCCGTTTCTCTCTGCCAGGACTTCCACACGGCCCTCATAGGGGTTACGGCCGCCGCCTAACCGAAGCTGAGGAAAGAGAGGGTTACATTCATGTTTCATTCAATCTTATAAATACAGAGAATTATATTCCTTGAAATGTATAAACCAGATGCAGTAAACTCACTCGGCTGTTGAAGCCCATTGCAGGAACATTACACCTGACTGCAGCATCTTCCTCGTGGCTGCAGCCCACAGACTCACGGTTGAAGTAACATTCAGTCAGAGACTTTTCAAACCCAGAGCATTCCACCTCGTTCATGTGGACTGACCCAACCCCTGCAGGGATACAGCAAGAACGTAAGAAAATCATGAGTCTACTCAGGTAATGACAAATCGACGTCTCACTATTATCAAAGAAGTTAAATGTGAACACAAGATCCTGCCTGCTACTACGAAAGGAAAAATGTATAAGTCTACTATTCTTGAGGGGCTTGGTGATGTGTGTAATATTGCACTGCAAAGGAAGCAAGCAGTCAGCTATAAAAGATGAAAATGAAACTCTGAAGGGTGGTAAGCATTGCAGAATTTGCCCAGAACCATATGTAATTGCCCTGTCCAGATGTTCTCAGGGCTGCACCCTGACAGGTCAGCAAAAGAGGGCGCCTCCTCCACATAAGGTTGATCTCACAGCTGATTGATGTAAATTAGTGTTGTTTCCATTCAAAATAAAGAGATTTCTTGTTAGTGACTGAGTTTACTGACATTAGTTTGCACACTGAATTCTGACAACAAAAACTATGCAAAGTCTCTGTGGTGAAGATTGTAAGTCGAGTGGTTAGCTCATGCACAAATCCCTCAAACGGTCTTGTCCACTCTCCAACCAAGAATTCCTCTCCTGAAACCCATAAAACATGTTTTCTTCACTGGAACATTCTGTGCAATCTTCTGTTTTGTTTTGAGAATAAGGCAGTGGGGAAAAAAATACTTTTTGTGCACCCATATGAATTTTTATAAAGCTGTGGGATATTGTATTTCACAGATTCAGTATTTAGCTCAGTGTGTAAGCATTAATGTGCTGCCCCATACATTCCCTACTGCCTTCATGTGCTGACTTCAGGTCTAGACAGGCTGAAGTGAGACAAAAACAGGTGGTGGTACAGAAGGCAAAGATAAGCTGGAGGTGCTTTCATTTTCACAGCTGAACATACATGGTCCTCTGTACTTACTGGCATCCATGATCTCACAATAGACAGTTTTGAAAAATCTAACCTTTAATTTAAGTACATTTATTTATCTATCCATTGTCTATACCCGATTCTCCTTGCTGTTCAGTTCTTTTCTCTTAGCCGCTCATCGAATTGGGAAAGCAATGGAAGTAATGCAGATGTGTGCTGATCTTTATAAGACAGGAAATAGCTCCAAAAATAGCTACTTGTCTAAATTTGATCCCATCTACAGTCGGAGTGAGAATTCAAATGTTTAAAGTAACTCTAACAATCAAAGCTGGACGAAGGTCAAAGTTCATCTCGCCATAGCTTCAAATGTGGTCACCAATTTAAAGCTTTTGAACACATCTTTAACTGGGGGGCTAATAATTACAAAGAGTGCAGCAGGATGTTTCAAATGGGAGGAAATCAACGTTTTTTTTAATGTTTGCTGCGTGGAATTTTAATTTGTGAAATGTTTATTACTTTGACAGTGCCCTTATTCCACACATTAATTCACATTAATTTCAATATACAGAATAAATTATATACGGACTAACAGTCAGTGTGCTGGGCTCAGATGGGAAATTGCTTTTTTTTAAAAAGAAAGCTGTTTTAAATTCAGTAACAGTGAGAGCAGCCATGCTTTTTGATGCTGCTGAACGTAGATTTAAAAAGCTCTGAGCTGAACAAGGTGATTCTCATTCCCACAGTTTGGTGAAAGATCCCCACTGTAAAAGCTGCTGCTATTAAGAGCAACTTGAAGTTCACCGTGTGTCCGAAGAAAAGGAAGCTGTGCACTGAAGCCAAACCTTCTTATTAGTGAGCATTCTGCTTTAGTGCATGAACTGCTGTAAATCCTGTGATCATTACCCATCCACAGAGATGTGCATAATGTCAGTGGGTTCTTATTCATCATCTAGAAAAATCAGATGGATGTACAAAAACCAATAAATTATATAGCTACTGGAGGTAGCTATATCATTTACGTACAGGTGTTATCACTGCACAAATATGTATTTTTTTATCCTTTGTAAAACTTCAGATTTGTCTTAATTACATCACAGAACCAAGAAAGCTTTGAAAAAACTCTGGATTAGACCTTAAAAGAAATGTCTCTGCTCTTTATTCCAAAGAATATAAATATTGCTATTTTGTTCAACACCAGAACATGTATTTCTGCATCATTACAGACAAACGGTATTATCATTGGTGATTAATCTCTGGTTACCTTGACCCATTCTGCCTCCAGCCAGGGCCTCTTTGGCGCTGCCAAAGCCGAGCTCTCGACACACCACGGTGGCCGCTCTGATGTTCCAGTTATCATCACAAACGGTTCCCCACTCTCCATTCTTCAGCACCTCCACTCGACCCTCGCCTATCATAGCTCCACCTCTTAGACGTACCAAGGGTTGCTGTGGAAACACCACATGAAATAAATAAAAATGTGCATATGTTGCAGATGTTGATCATTTAAATGACTATAACTATGTGGAAAAGGGCAAAAACATTCAAATATTAGGCAGATGAATGAATTCAGATAATAAAAAAACCCTTAAAATTGAATGCAATTGAATATGATGCATAATCTAAAAAGCTCAAGCTTAGTGTGGCATGAATTCCTGCTTGCTTTAGTCTGTGCTATTGTAAGTAAAGAAGATAGTGAGGGAAAGATCTTTTAGAGAAAGCTTAAAATAATTGTTACGTTTTTTGAAATAGCCAACAACTGTACTGGCTGGGTCATTAGCTAAACATGTCCTCATCTTTGTTGTTTAAACAATAAGATCCAACTGTAACACATAGAGAGCCTTGCAAAGGCATTCATACCTCTTGAATTTGTTCATATTTTGCTACATTACAACATCTAACTTGACAGGACAGATATTTCTCCACAAAGGCCTTTATGGAAAAGTGACAGGAAGAAAGACATTGTTGAAGGAAAACTATTTTTCATGTAGAGGACATGTGTTCTATCTCACAGATACAGAAAATTATATTTCCATGTAATGTAATGTAATGTTGAAGCCCATTGCAGGATCATGTGGAAGAAGGTGCTCTGGTCATTCCAAAATTGAAATGTTTGGCCTACATGCAGAATGTTGTGTGTGGAAGAAAACCAACAGTGCACATCCCTATGATGAAACATGATAGTGGCTGCATCATGCTGTGTGGATGCTTTTTTCCAGCAGGGACAGGGAAGCTTTCAGAGCTAACTAGAAGATGGATGGAGCTAAATAAAGCTAAATACAGGACAGAAAACTTGGTAGGGCCCGTTTTAGATTTCTGTCAGGACTTAAAAATTAATTGATTACTTTTACAAGATATTGTCCAAAAGTTTAGTCTCTTGATTTGCAAAGCAGATGATTAAAAAAAATCCAAAACATGTGCATTTCTAACTGGAGCAAGAGTTCTACATAATATTGACCTAATATGGGCCTGAATATAAATGCAAAGCCCAATTTTCAGATTTGTATTTGTGAAAAACCATGTGTCATTTTCTTCCAACCTCACAAAAATGCACAGCTTTGAGTTGCTCTATCACATAACACCCCAATAAACTACAAATTAAGAATGTGTTCAAAACTGTAAATACTCTTGCAGTCCACTGTAGAGGTTGAGAGCTTTCTTGTCTGAGAATTAAAACAACGAACTGATAAACAGTGCAGTTAGCAGTTTATAATCTAACCAACCTCTATCCTGTAGGCCTTTCTGAAACCCATGCTGACGCTGGGGGCAAAGGCCCGTCCAGGTACACAGCTGATTACAGCAGGCATGCCCCGCCGACATGTGTTGTTGCCTTTAAACTGTATCTCTTTGCCCAGTTTGCAGTCTGACAGGTTGGACTCGTTGCCTGTGCAGTTGACAGAGAAGCCCCAGTAGTTCTTCTTACGGCGTTTGGCCAACAGTCTGTGGAGAAATAACCAAAACTGTGTGTGGGTGCTGTGCTAGGACATGTAAGAAAACACATTAAATCAGGGCTGCCCAAGGCCAGTCCTCGAGAGCTACTAAACTGCAACTTTTCTGATGCATCCCTGCTCTAACACAGCTGAACCCCTTCATCAGCATGTCGTTCAGCCTGCAGAGGCCTGGTAGCCATTAATTTGATTCAGCTGTGTTGGAGAAGGGATGTATCTTTGTGACACTTTAAAAGGTTTTTTAATTGGTTTCATTTCCAGAGGAAACATTTTCCTCCTCTTAAAGCTTATTGAGAAGCCTTCCAAGTTGAGCTCCAAAATGTTTTGTGGGGTCCACTGCTGACCTGCAGGGTGGGTTCTCAGAGTACAAAAATCGATGAAAGCATGAGTGACTAGCAGAGTAAACAAAGATTGTGTAATGTTTCCTAACATAAGTTTAGTTTGGGCTGCACAGACCCAAACTTACAAAATCCACAAAATAACAACTTAAAAAGAGTAACAACATCCCAGAAATACTGTATTTTTAGCATAAAGAGCATGTGGAGGATACACGTCTGCTTGGTACACCACAAATGATGGCTTTTTTAAACGTGTGAATTTTAAAGACCTCATTATATACAGTAGATCACAGTGTTTACTGGTTCCAGAAACTGTTTTTTAGCTTAAACCAAAGTAAACCACGTGAGACATAAACAGACTTTCATTACCCCAAAGTTGCATAATTTAAAGCTTGAGGCCCGCCACAGAAGCATTACTCACTTGTAGGGTCGTACGTTGAAAGGTTTCTCACTGGGAAAACCATACATCCCACAGATGACTCTGCTGTTCATCTCACTCCACTCCTCATTGCAGATCTGTCTCCATTTGCCTCCATCTTTCACCTCCACGAAGCCCTCAGTGATTGGGATCCTTTTTCTTTGCGAGTAGGTGGCCCTGATCCTCACATCCTCCACCTGCACCGTCAAAGCCTGGTAATCAAAGCAAAGGCATTGTTCCATGAGACAAAATGCAGCCGGACGCAAGGTTTGTCTTTTCATGTGATGTATCTTTAAATCCAACATAAGAGAAATTACTCTGGCTAATCCCAGGGATTCATTCTCTAGTTTACTTTCGTGTTTGTACTTCAGTTTTCTAACTGAAACTCACAATGATTTGCTTTGTCTTTATTTTCTTTTTTTTAAATAAACAGTTTAATCCCTCCGGAAGTTGTGATTTTGTGATCACAACCATTATGGCAAATTCAATAATGATCGGTAGCCTACATGTTAGGTCAGGATAAACATTCTAGCACATTTGGTGACAGAATTATTAAGATTATTACTTTAATCTTTAGGTCTGAAAATTAGGCAAATAGCTAAATTATTTTGGTTAATATCAAGTAATCATAGGAAAGACATCATACAATGTTGATGGCCATCACTGTGGTGAGAATCTCTTTTATAAGACATCTTATGAGCCACACGTTGGTTTTATTTGTGGAATAGCTTGAAAATAACTGAATAGCTTATCGCATATAACAGCTAAATCCACCAGAGTAAATTCAGATAATTTGATCCCTCACCTACAAGATTCCTCATGTGAAACATGTCTAACACTAAATTACATTCCTCTGACCTGCTGTGCAATATGTGCAGCTTCCTCTGAAACTATCCAGACCCAGAGTGCTTCCCATAAACAGGGTTATGTAACTAGAAAGGAGAACATAATCACAAATAAATCACCATCGTGTAAAATGGCTAGAATGTGTTATTTACAGGATGCAGAGTTTCATCTGTATACAGTCAGTCTAATTGAAAGAGCTTCCACTTGATATATTATAAAAAAAACACAGCCTTTGACTCCTACTCAAGAAACGTGAAACCTTTTTGGGAAGAAAATGGAAGCTTACTGCAGGGGAAACTCTTGTGAAATGCTCAGGTTGCACATGTGCTGCAAATTAAACCAATTCATGCCAGAAATGTGATCAGCAAGGTAAAAAAACAGTGAGCAAGAGACATTGTCAGTAGAGGTTTCAGAAAAGATCCCACAATGAGCAATGTTAATGAGAATCTTTTAGGTAGTGGAGTCTCTTTATGAGATCCTCTGTCGACCTAAAGGTTATGCAAAGCCAGCTGCTCACAATGTCAGTAAGCTGAGCACAAATCAAGTGAGAATAGTAACCTTTAACCTCAAAACCTTATTGGGAAAAACCCGCTAAAAAACTCCCCCTATTTTTGTTTTTTTCCATGGGTCCCAAAAACACCCTTTTTTCCACTGGGTGTGAAAAAATTTCGTAGGTGCCAAAAAAAACAACTCACATTCTGAGATGATTTGTGATATGTAACTGCTGATTGTAGTACTGGTGTAAGAACGAGCTCTTTAAAAAAATCCGGCATGCTTCCCAAAATATTAAAAATTTTCCCAAAGGGGGTTTTTTTGAGTGGCGTCCCCCTCGGGGGAATGGTTTTTGAAAATTCAGGGCCCCCCGAACTTCTGACTGCAAGGAAAAGGGGGTCTCAAGTTTTCAGGACGACCCCAGTCCTCCCCCCGGGCCGCCGCGGGTTTAAAGGGGGAAAGACTATTTTTAAAAAGGGTTTTTTTGTATCTGAAAAAATGAAAAGGGTTTTTTCCGTCTGTGTGGCGGGAGGACGGTTGAAACGGTTTATCCTGTCGGCAATTTTTTTAAATTTATCTCAATCCCGCTCTTCTGTTTTTTTTTCCCCTAGAATTATTTTTTTTGACTTCAGTA
>JAHHUM010001163.1:0-33926 GCA_036173005.1 Crenichthys baileyi
ATTGTCTTTTTGGAAAGATAAATCCCCTCCCAGTCTCAGGTTTGCAGACTCAAACCGGGTTTTCTTCCAAAATGTCCTGTATTGGCCCCCACCTTTTCCCCATCATTTTGACCATCTTCCTGCCCCTGTGACAAAATCAGGCCCAACCAGATCTCCCCCAAAAATTTTGACAGTGGGGATGGTGTGTTCGGTGATGAGCTGGTTTTTTTTACGCCAAACTATCTTTTTTGCATTGCGGTCAAACATTTTTCGATTACTCTGACCATTGTATTTTTCCACATGTTTGTGTTCTCCCAGGGGGCTTGTGGAAAACTTTAAACGAATTTTTATGGTTTCTTTGAGAAATGGCTTTCTTCTTGCCACCTTCCTAAAGGCCGGGATTTGTGCAGTGAAAGACTGATTGTTGTGCTATGGACAGACCTCCCACCTCAGTGTAGATCTCTGCAGTTCACCCCAGATGTCATGGGCCTTTTGGCTGCATCTCTGACAGTCTTCCCCTTGTTCGGATGAGAGTTTAGAGGAGGGCCAGGTTTGGGTTAGTTTGCATGGTCTGATACCCCTTCCATTTCAATAGATTGCTTGCACAGTGCTTCTTGGGATTTTTAAAAGTTTGGGGAAAAATTTTTTGTATCCAAACCCGGGTTTTAAACGTCCCCAAACATTCTCAGACCCCCCGGTGTGTTCCTTGGTTTTCATGATACTCTTCCCCGCTTTAAACAGAACCCTGAACTACACAGAGAGGTCATTTACTTGTTACACACGGTGGATTCTATTTATCATCATCAGTCATTTGGGAAAAACTGGATCATTCAGAGATCCTAGGGACTTCTAAAAAAAAAACTGAAAATAAAGGGGGCCCAATAATATTGCACCCCGCTTTCGTTTTTTTATTTGTTAAAAAAATTTGGGCAATCAAATAAATTTTATTCCATTCATAATTGTGTCCCACTTTTTGATTCTTCCAAAAAATTTATTTTTTATCTTTTTGTTTGAAGCCCGAAATGTGGGAAAAGGTTGAAAAATTCAAGGGGGGGAAAAACTTTTCCCAAGGCATGTAAGTGCCATGCGCTCTCGTGCAGTGTCTGAATTCTGGTGTTAAACGGTGTTTTCGAGCTGTATGTATTGTTTATTCAGCAAAATTTGTGAAACACCTAGTTTTTCCCCCCTTTGCTTTTAACGGGGGATTTTTTGCGAGCAGACAGACTTAAAAGTAGTGGGGCTCGTTTTAAAGGCTGGCCGTTTCAAAAGCCCGAGTTCCGAGTGGGGAGAAGCAAAGCAAAAGCATTGAGGTCCCGCATAGCAAAACAGTTTTTAGAAAAAAATTTGGAATGAGGGAAAATAGCTATTTTATAAGAATTAGGTATGTTTGTAACCCCTCTGATCTTTGTGTGCTCGTGAATTTTTCAGCCGTAACTGGTTCTGGATGACGGCTTCTTAGCAGACAGCCGTTCTTCCCTCTTCCCAGTACTGCGTACCGGCGCGGAATCTTTTAGTGGTACGCAGTACCGGACCGTACCGGCTCACTTTCACCCCTGATTATATTAGAATTATCCTAGTAGTTTCCTAGTATCTAAAAATAACCAACTTCTAAAGGGTATTTGAAACAAAAAGCTTATTTTATTTGTTAAATTGTAATTTTTCAGTAGGTTATACATTCTAATGTTTTTGGAGAGGATTTTGATTATATTATCTGTTTTAGAACAGAGAGTCGAACCTCGGCTTCAGGAGGAGCAGTGTGGTTTTCGTCCCGGCCGTGGAACACTGGACCAACTCTACACCCTCTGCACAGTACTTGAGGGTTCATGGGAGTTTGCCAACCGTACATGGTGTTTTAGTGACCATGGGGAGAAGGCATTCGACTTGTCCTTGTGGTGTCCCTGTGGGGGGTGCTCCAGGAATAGGAGTCGAGGTCCCTTTATTGAGGGGCCAATCTGTCTCTGTACAATCGGAGGCCGTACTTTGGTCGGTGCATTGCAGGCACTAAGTCGACCTTGGTTCCAGTGCATGCTGGACTCTTGCAGGGCTGCCTTTGTCCCCGATCATGTCTGTTCACGAACTGTTATGGTAGGGATTTTTCTAAGTCGCAAGTCAGGGCCGGATGGTGTCCGGTTTGGGAACCATGAGATTTCCGTCTCTTTTTTTTTGCAGATGACGTGTCCTCCTGGGCCCCTCTAGCCAAGGACCTACAGCATGCGCTGGGAGGACGGCTCACAGCCCGAGTGCTGAAGTGGCTGGGATGAGTATCACTCCTCCAAGACCGAGGCCATGTTCTCGACTGGAAAAGGGTGCTTGTCCCCTCTTACTGATTGGAGGGGAGTTCCTGGCTCAATTGGAGAAGTCAAGTATCTTGGGGTCTTGTTCCCCCATGAGTGAAGGGGAGAATGGAGGCGGAGATCGACAGAAGGATCGGCGGCTGCCCGGCAGTAATGGGGCATTTGCTGGTCTGTTGTGGTGAGGACGAAGAGCTGAGCTGAAAAGCGAAGCTCTCGAGTTACCGGTCGGAGTGTATGTTCCTACCTTCACCTATGGCCAGGACTTTGGGTCAATGACCGAAGAACAGATTCCCGGATACAGCGGCTGAAACTGGGCTTCCACCGTAGGGTGGCCAGGGCACTCCTCTTAGAGATGGTGAGTGAGGCTCGGTCCATCCCTGGGAGGGGCTTGGAGTAGAGCGCGCTGCTCCTCCACATGGAGAGGAGCCAGTTGAGGTGGCTCGGGCATCTATACCGGATGCCTCCTGGAAGCCTCCATCGGGAGGTTTTCCAGGCACTTCCCACCAGGAGGAGGCCCAGGGGAAGACCCAGGACACGCTGGAGGGACTATGTCTCTCGGCTGGCCTGGGAACGCATTGGGCTCCCCCCAGAGGAGCTGGAGGAGGTGTCTGGGGAGAGGGAAGTTTGGGTGTCTCTACTGAGTCTGCTGCCGGTTCCGGATAATAGGGAAGACGACAAGTATGAGTACGATATCTCAAACTCAATTATGGCTCAAAATTACATTTTAAGATATCTGAATTAAAGAAATTACACGCGAGACCCCCAAGTGCACTGAGATGTCCAAACTGTTGTCTGCGGAATTTTGGGTGGCTGCAATGGCGGTGGCTGTTTTGGAAAAAAATGTCAGAAAATGCCACCATATTGAAAGAGATCAGCAGTAACGCAAACTTCTTATACTTGAAGACTGATTAAGAAACCTACTCTCTCCCAACATATATATTTTTGTGACCACCATATACTGTGACTCAAGGAGGTACTGTTGATTTTTCATACCAGAACTTGGCCTTAAGGAAGACAGACGTAACAATACCATTCAATGCCAGGTTCTGGTCAAAAGTGTCCCTGGAATCCTAAAATACGGCTTAAGATCAAAAAGATAACTGACATGTATGCAATGTTTATTTATTAAAGTATGTTTTGCTGTTAAAACTTGCATGTTCTGTTAAAATAAACAGCTGCAGCACTAACAACTGTTAAAAACCTGAGAATTTGAGTTTAACTGCCCTGACATTGCAGACAACTGACTATCAAACACAATTAAGGCTAAAATGCCTTATAAACTTCCCGCCAAAATGGGACATAAATCTGGGACATTTTGATTAGACAGCATAGTTATCAAAGATATCAGATTTCTGCAATCCAAAGGCTGTCTAGATAAATAAATTTTGAGATAACGGTAATTTATTTGGAGATATTTTAAAAGGGAATTTTGACTAGTCATAAGTACAGTTCTAGATATTTCTAACTTAGTTTTGCCTAGCCATTATTTACTTTCAAGATATCTGCAATTTAATTTGCACTAGCTGAATCTTAGTTTCAGATATCTAAAAATACATTTAAGATATCTTGAATAATGAGGTAATTTAAGATATATTTATTGGAATTATGACTAGTCAGAGCAAAAAGCGAGATATCTCAAATTTACTTCATAACTAGTCATAATTTAATGGCTGATATCGGAAATACTGTATATGTTTCAGTTAGTCAGTAATTTATTGCAGATATCTTGAATTGGAGCCCACATACAACTTAACGGTAAAACTGATGTCATTTAGTTTTGACCTGTTCTTATCTAAAATTATTGAGAAAATAGTTGCTAATCAAATGTGTGAGTATTTACACAGCAATGACCTGTTTGAAGAGTTTCAGTCAGGCTTCAGAGCTCATCATAGCACTGAAACAGCTCTGCTGAAAGTCACTAATGATATTCTCCTAGCCTTAGATAATGGACTTGTCTGTCTACTTGTCCCGTTAGATCTCAGTGCTGCAGTTGACACAGTCGATCACAATATTCTCTTAGAAAGGCTGGAACATGCTGTAGGGATCAGGGAAACATCACTAGGCTGGTTTAAATCTTATTTGTCTGATAGATTCCAGTTTGTTCATGTAAATGATAAATCATTTTCAAACTTAACCCTTTCTCTCTCCTAGACATGGCTACTGGCTGAGCTTTTATTGTGACTAACTGTATGTGCTCTCTCTCATACTCTAAACTTGAAAACTGGCACAAAGTTTTTCTGTTTTTTCTTCTTAGATGAAACCACTAAAGGAGCTACATCCCTTAACATTTACTTTTCCTTCCCATAGAAAGTACTCTTGGATCAGTGCTTCTGTGTTCTTTTTGTGTCTCTGCTCTGTTTTTCTCAAACCCCCAGTCGGTCATCGTGGCGATGGCCGCTCACACTGAGCCTGGTTCTGGTTCTGCTGGAGGTTTTTTCCTGTTAAATGGGAGTTTTCCTCTCCACTATCACTACATGCATGCTCAGTATGAGGGATTGCTGCAAAGTCAACGCCAGTGACTGTCCACTGTCAATACATGCTCATCCAGGAGGAGTGATTGCTAAAAGTCACTGACTTTTGCTGGGTTTCCTTAGATAGGAAAGCTTTTTAACCAATTTGAATAAATAACTCAATCTGACTGCACTGTTTGATAGTTAGGATTAACTGGAATGTATATACCTGACTTGAAGGCTGTATGATTAAATTAAATTGACTTTGTGAAGTACCTTGAGACGACATGTGTTTTGAATTGGGGATATATAAATAAAACTGAATTGAATTGAATTTCTACTAGTCAGAATGGAATTATAGATATCTCAAATTCGTATTTTGCCTTGTCAAAATATAAATAGAGATATCTAAATTAACTAATATGCTTAGTCATAAATCAATTTCAGATATCTGGAATGTAAGTATGGTGAAGCCGATTTCATGTTAAAATGGCCTGCCATTGTACCATGACCAAGGAATGTAAAAAAGAAAGACAGAAATAAATGGGCTGGGTGCAAAAAAAAAATGCAACAGAGATATATTAGAGGGGAAAATATAACTGTTTAACAGTTAAATGGACAGTAAAATAATTTGAAAATAATTTATTTTTGAGGGGAAAAAATGTACTCGTACTCGTACTCGTACTCATCGTCTTCCGCTTTATCCGGGACCGGGTCACGGGGGCAGGAGACTCAGCAGAGACACCCAGACGTCCCTTTCCCCAGACACCTCCTCCAGCCTCTCCGAGGAGAGCCCTAGGCGTAGCCAGGCCAGCCGAGAGACATAGTCCCTCCAGCGTGTCCTGGGCCGTCCCCTGGGCCTCTTCCCAGTGGGACGTGCCTGGAAAACCTCCCGAGGAAGGCGTCCAGGAGGCATCCAGAATAGATGCCCGAGCCACCCTCAATGCTCCTTTCCGTATGTGGATAGCATCGCTCTACTACCGAGCCCCTCCCCGAATGGTCGAGCTCCTCCCCTAATCTCTAAGGAGTGCCCGGACATCCCTACGATGAAGCTCATTTCAGCACGCTTTTTTATCCGGGATCCTCGTTTCTTTCGGTCATGACGCCAAAGTTCATGGCCATAGTGAGGGTAGGGAACGAGACCGACTGTTAAAAAAAACTCCATGTGGACCGTTTTGGTCAAACTCCCATGAGACCCCGAGTACCTTGTAGAGGGCATAGAGATGGTCCAGTGTTTCACGGCCGGTACGAACCACACCTGCACTGCTCCTCCTGAGCCGAGGGTCCCCCCCGTGGGAAGCTATCCCACTACTAACCCACACTAGCTTGGAGGTCGAGCCCGCTATTTCTAGTGATATCTTCTCGCTCCGCACAAGCTCAGGCTCCTTCTCTTCCCCAAGCTAGGTACATTCCACGTCCCTGAGCCAGCCTAAGCATCCCTGGGATCGGGCCGCTGAGGTCTCCACCTTCGTACCCGCCACCCAATCCTCTTTGCACTGGTCCCTCACGGTTTCCCGCCTTCAGGTGGTGGGCCCACTAGGGGATGGGCCTCGCGTCTCTCGTTCGGGTTTGGTGCCTCGGCCGGTCCCGCGAGTAGTCAACCCGGCCACCAGATCGCTCTCCGACGAGTCCCGACCGCCAGGCCTGGCTCCAGGTTGGGACCCCGGCTCCGCCGTAACCAGGCGACGTTCGTGCCTCGATATATTTGTTCCTCATGAAGGATTCTGAACCGCTTCTTTGTTCTGGACCCATCACCTAACCCTGTTTGCCAGGGGAGACACTCCCAGGGCTTTTTAACCCCCAGAAAACTAGCCTCTAGGATCATTTGAACACTCAAACCCCTCCACCACGTTAAGGTGGCGGTTCAAGGAGGGGGGGAAAAAATGTGTTTCCAATATATTTAGGTGGTAAAAAATGTGTTTCCAATATATTTAGGTGGTGATAAATATGAAAGAAATAAAAGGTGTAGGAAAAATAAAACAACAAGAAATTAACTTGTCTTAAATAAACAAAGGAAAAATCTAGAGTTTAAGAAAAAATATATGATTTGATGATTTGTGGTTTAAATAAAGAGTGGATTAAAATAAATAAAATCTAAAATGTTGTATTAAATGACACACAAATATATATTTCTAGTTTATTTTTGGCCCAGTAATTATTTTATTGACTCATTTATTTATGTATGTATTCTTAATTATGGCAGCTTTGATTCTGCACAAAAACATGATGTATAACATGTGATGTTGGGCAGCTTTTTATACAGTCAGGAATTCACTGATGCTGGACTTTATGTCCTACAGCATTATTTGAAGTTGTTTTCCTAAGTAGAACTTGCTGAAACAGTTTGTATGAGGTAGTGCCTTTTAACGCTTCTAGAACATGACGTGAATGTGCCCACTGGAACATCAACAATAACTTAGGTTAGTAATTCCCTGTAAAAGAAGGAACAGAATAGAAGAACTGACCTTTAAAGATAGACTGGTCATCATTATCAGAGCACTTGGTTGTACTCAGCTCTCCAAGCTGCTTCTCAGAGCTGCGGCTAGGAATGTAGGCCTGGACATTGAAGCAGTAGCTCTCGCCTTTATCTAGATTGCTAAGTTCTATCACACTTGATTTGGACTCATATGTTTTCTGAAAAAAAAGAAAAGGTATGCATTAGTTAAAGGCTTCAGTTTGGCCTAACTTAAGAAAACATTGTACATATGATCATACGTAAATGACATGGGATAATAACATGGGATAGTAAAAAAAATAACATGGGAAGGGTCTTCTCTGCATGGATGTTTGGCATTACTCACTATGCCGGTGCTCTTTTTTTTCCGGTACATGACCCTGTATTGTAACTTCTCAGAGAAGATATCTCTGATGCTCAGCTGACGACCATCTTTAAACAGAGCTGTGGGTGGGTCAGTCACATACAAGGTGGTCTTTTTGTCCTCACTCACTTTCAGGTTGAAGTCAGGCCTCCCAATCTCAGCTGTGGGGGAGAAAGGAGAGTGAAATATTTAAACACGTCATGTATCTTTTGGTGATTAAAATTAGACATCAACTCTAACCATCAGGTCTACCAAATTATAAGACAGTTACTGACAACAACAGCTAATAGCCAACTTTATTTAGTAGAAGCAATGACCAGATAACATGGTGCACAGGCAGACACACCCAGGGACGGACTGAGCCTGGACTTTCTCAGAGATAGGCCCACTAGCTGCATGTGTACAGCTTTCAGCAAGGTTGATCTGTTATCAGCTTAACTGATTAGCTCCTCTACTCTCTAAAATGCTTCCAGTTGACCTTTTTTGTAGAAAAAAATTCAATATTAACATAGAGTCTTGAATCTGGGCTCCTCCTGCAATCATCTGCTATAAGTCTTCATGCCTCTTGAACCTTTTTAGATGTTTTAATGTTACAGCCACAAACTTTATTTTACTGAGATTTTATACAGATCACAGTACTGCATGCTTATGAGGTAGAAGAAGAATTATGCAGGGTTTTTAGTGTTTTTTCAAATAATTTGGTATGCATTTGTATTCAGCCTCCCTTATTATGAAACACCCTAAGTAAATCCAACCAAACAATAACCTTCACCCATTAGGTAAACAGAGTCGAGTCCAGCTGTGTGCAAACGCTACCGGCTCAATTGCACAGGGATCCACCCTATAAACAGTAAAAAAAAACACATAAACTTCTTTATTATATATATATAAATATTTATTATATATATAAATATTTTTTTTATTTTTAACATTTTCAACATTTAGACAAATATACATATAACAAACAAAATTTGTGTTGGAAGCGTACCAGAATTAACAGGGATAGGTCTGTAGTTGTAAACTGTATTGCTCAGGAGAAGTCTGATCTTAAGGGTTTTACGTACTCAGTCCATTTTGTCCAGATTTAGAAGAATATGTCCTTTCTCATTCTGAGGGAAAAATACAAGTTCTCCATGACATATATTTGTGCACAATGTTTATCAAGCCTTTGATGGATGGCGGTTGCATTTTCAACCATTTTCTAGTGATGGCTTTCTTACCCACAAGTAACATAGTTAGAAATCTTTTGTCTTACCAACTCGGCACAGGTACATCACCCAGGTACAGTCTTTCCCATTTCAGAGGAATTCTCGCACAAAAGACATTACTGATATGTTCACATATCTCTATCCAATAGTTAGTGATGACCTGGCATTCCAGAAAATATGAAAGTGGTTGGCACCATTAGCCATGTATCCATGTATCTCCACCACCTCGGTGACGTGTCTGTACAGGTGTGATAAAGTATCTAAATATATTCTTCCAACTGAACTCTCACCATGTATTGGATCCTGTTATTGTCCACTTTAGTTGGAATATCTTGGCCCAACTCTCAAGTGAAAAAACCACGTTGCCCTCTTTCTCCCACCTTTTCTTAATATTTGTTGAAAACGTTTTTGGATACCTTAGTATAACCTGGATATAATGTTCTGTGGATGAGACTCTGTTAAAGTTAGGAATATCCCTAAAAAGCTTAAATATACTCCTTCAAACACTGCTTTCATTTTTTTGGTAGAAATAATGTCTAACCTGCAGGTAGCTGTAAAAATCATCTTTTGTAAGAAATCGATCATAAAATCATGGGAAGCCATTATAAACTTCTGCAGTTTGGTATCTGCCAGCATGGCCATAATGGGCATGTCTTCTGTGATAATAAGCTGTATGTCCTTCCACCCTGCTGAGTACTTTGGGGAACTTAACACACTAGAGTTTTAAGCTGGGCAGCATAGTAATATTCCTTAAGACCAAAATACACATACCCCCTTTTTCTTTTGATATTTGCAGTGTTTTATATTTAAATCTGGCCCTTTTGTGCTGCCATATGTATTTCGTCCACATCCTGTCCCATTTATGAAAATGTTGTATAGGTACTTTAACTGGTAAACACTGAAAAATGTAAAGCATACGAGGGAAAATATTCATTCTTAAATATTCCACTCAGGAGTGTAAATTTAAGAAAGGAAGGGAGCTCCACCATTGAACATCTGATCTTATCCTTAATGTTACAGGAGTGAAGTTAGCATCCAACAATCTAGACAAATCCTTTGTCAAAACCACTCCTAAATACTGTCTGAGTTCCATTTGCATTTATATATGTTCTTAATATTTTCTGTTGGGTTTAAATTCAAACACAGTATTTGGGTTTTGTTGACATGAATCGTATATCCTGAGAGTGATCCATATTTCTCAAATCCTGCCATTAATTTGGGAAGTGTTTGATTTGGTTGAGTTAAAAATATAACCACATCATCCGCGAATGGGGACAGTTTTTGATCCCCTGATGCTTTCGTTACCCCTTTAATATCAGGTCCCTGTCTTATCCACTGGGCCAGGGGCTTTAGAAAGAGGGCAAGGAGTAGCAGGGAGGCGCTGCAACCCTGACGTGATCCTCTCTGCAAGGTAAATACATCAGAGAAGTCCCAATTAACTTTATTCCTTGCCGTAGGTTTGCTGTACAATGCAGCAACTGTACCCACTAAGCTTGGGTAAAAACCAAACTTCATTACTTTGTGTAAAAAGGCCCCCCAAACTGAGTCAAAAGCTTTTTCAGCATCTAGACTCAGGATCAGTGTCTCCAAGTTATACTGTTTGCCGTCTTTTATGATGTGTTGTCTAATGAAGCCTGTCTGGTCATCATTTGTTTGTGTTTTATCTCCAAATTCAATTCAAAAATACTTTATTAATCCCAAAGGGAAATTAAATGTTGTAGCTCATTATGTAGGTTCCTTCAAAGAGCCGTTGTAGATGCTGATGGCTGTGGGCGGGAAGGATCTCCTGTAGCGGTCTGTTTTACAGCAGATCTGAAGAAGCCTCTGACTGAAGACACTCTGTTGTTGTAGGACAGTCTCATGAAGAGGATGCACAGGGTTCTCCATAATGTTCTTCATTTTATGAAGAATCCGTCTTTGCACAATGATCTCCAAAGGTTCCAGAGGAGTCCCCAGAACAGAGCCAGCCTTCTTTATTAGCTTGTTGAGCTTTTTTAAGTCCCTGGCTCTGATGCTGCTACCCCAGGAGATGATGGCAGAAGAGATCACACTCTCCACAACAGACTTATAGAAGATATGCAGCATCTTGCTGCATACACCAAAGGACCTAAGCTTCCTCAAGAAGTACAGTCTGCTCCATCCCTTCTTGTAGACGGCTTCACAGTTGCAAAGAAAAGCTCCAAAGGGAGGATCTGCTCTTGATGAACTGAAGTGACAGGTAGTATGGATTGTGATCCAAAAGCGCACTGGTGCCGACCTCACATCTAACGACTGTAAGAAAATCATTTTTGAACATAAAAAATTAATCAATAAGTGAGTATATGTTATGTACGGCGGAGTAATGTGTGTAATCTTGACCTACACACATTTCGCCCAGTCTTATATTTAACCTTGAATTGTCTTCAACTTTTCGTTGATTTCCTACCGAAACTCCCTAAGTTCCAGGAGGATTACTTCTAGGTCTGCCATGATTTCAATCTTTGCTGTTGGGGCACTAGCCACCTGTTGGTTAGCTTTGGCTGTCTGGCGAAAATGATGTAGTTCTTTCCGGGTCCTCCTCGTGGGAACCGGCCAGGCCAAGCCTGAACAAGAGACGTGAGGCCATCCCCCAGTGAGCCCACCACCTGCAGGGGGAATCATGAGGGACCGGTGCAAAGAGGATCGGGCATCGGACGAAGGTGGAAACCTCGACGACCCAATCTCCGGATGCTTAGGCTGGCTCTAGGGATGTGAAATGTCACCTCGCTGGAGGGGAGGAGCCTGGGCTTGTGCGGAAGGTCGAGAGATATCAACTAGAAATAGTCGGGTTCGCCTCCACGCACAGCGTGGGCTCTGGAACCCAGCTCCTCGAGAGATGTTGGACTCTTTTCTACTCTGGAGTGGCCCGCGGGGAGGGGGCGGCGAGCTGGGGTGGGTTTGGTTGTTGCCTCCCAGCTCAGCCGTCTCGTGTTGGGGTTTGCCCCGGTGGATGAGAGGGTTGCATCCCTGCGCCTTCGGTTCGGGGACAGGTCTCGGACTGTCGTTTCGGCCTACGGGCCAAATGGGAGTGCGCTGTACCCAGCCTTCTTGGCATCACTGTCAGGGGTCCCGCATAGTGCCCCTACTGGAGACTCCAATATTCTGCTGGGGGACTTCAATGCCCACATGGGAAATGACAGTGACACCTGGAGAGCCGTGATTGGGAGGAATGGCCTCGATCTGAATCCGAATGGTGTTTCATTATTGGACTTCTGTGCTAGTCACGGATTGTCCATAATTAACACCATGTTCAAGCATAAGGGTGTTCATCAGTGCACTTGACACCTGGACACCCTAGGCAGGAGGTTGACGATTGTTGTTGTGTCTTCAGATCTTCAGCCGCATGTTTTGGACACTCGGGTGAAGAGAGGGACTGAGCTGTCCCCGATCACCACCTGGTGCTGATTTGGGTCCGCTGGAAGAAGAGCAAACCAGACAGACATGGCAGGCCCAAGCGTATAGTGAGGGTCTGCTGGGAACATCTAACGGAGCCCTCGGCCAGAGATGAATTCCAGGGGAGGTTGGAGACATAGAGTCCACTCAGAGACAGTTTGCCGTGACACGTTCTCCGTGTCTATTGTCAATCCTGCCGCCCATAGCTGTGGCCGTAAGGTCTGCGGTGCCTAGAAGGTATTACAGTTCTGCAACAGCATCAGCTTCTCCTACTGGGGAACAGATGTTGCATTTAACTGTCTTCGGATCTGGGAATGTTCTGGATTGCAAATTGAAAAACCTGTAGTATTTACCACTGGTAGCAATACAGGACAACAGCTATGTACTTGTCTCTATTTAATGCATTAGAGGACTAAAGGACATTCAATTTATCACTGAAGATGTTTATGTGGCTGTGCTGTGATGTTCTACCACATTATTCTTATGTAGCAAATATGAGGAACCTACTGTCTTGGCAAGGACAGAATCTGGGTGAGGTGGTATGGGGGAACTCAGTGTCATCAGATGCGGTTCCCAGTGTTGGCTCTGACAGGACGTCAGCTGTGTAGCAGGAGTTCAGCTCAGTCAGAGAGACGGACAGGTCACACACTGTAGCACTGGAGCGGATGCAGTAATGGTTCCTCTGTCTATTTCCTCCAGCCCTACAACAGCAAGAAACACATATACATATACAAAGTATAGGACAGATCTGATACACACAAACATTCTTGTCTTACTATATGTTGTCAGGATTCCCCCCTCCCCTCCCCTTCACACAAACACACACACACACACACACAGGTAAACCAAACACATTACATTTCTAATTGGTTCTGATTGGACATCTTTAAACTCTACACCTCCTATATTCCTGCATAACAATGCCTCAAACTCCAAACAAATTTATTCAAATAAAATATTTTCCGATCCTTTTAGTTACCAATGGATGCAAGGCAGACAAGTGTTTGAGCCTGAATCTATGCGATGAAACAAACACCCCCAAATAGAACTAAAACACATCTATTCTGTACAGAACATCAAGAAATAAAGGATAAAACATATAATTTATTGGCTTTTTTTCAGCATGGCATAGTAGTACAGTTTGACTTATCTATTCTCACAGAAAAAGTTATGCCCCGAGACAGAAAGACTAATGTAAATATAGTTTGGTAAACTTGCAGATCAGCCACATGGAGATAATAAAAACAGCGAATGAAGGTCAGCAGACACATAGGGACTGTGAAGACAGCAGTAGGCAGCTTTGGAAGCACTTGATGGGAGCCTTTTTGGTTGTGTAGGTCGGGCCCCCTACATGAGGTCACCTGCACAACATGCTTTATTAGCCCATGATCTTTGCTTCCTGAAGCAAAGATCTTTGCTTCCTGAAGAATATGCTTAACCCTATCAGCAGTAGTTTCAATATGAGTAGTCTTATTATCAGTAGTACTATCAGTAATGGTATCAGTCTTAGTAGTAGTCTCTGTATCTGTATCGGTATCAGTATCAGAAGCATTATCCGTAGTAGTATCATTCTCAATAGTAGCATCAGTAGTAAGATCAGTATCAGTAGTAGTTTTAGTAGAAGTATCAATATCAATAGTAGTATCAGTATCAGTAGTAATCAGGGCTGGACCAATAATCGGGGATCCCGTGTTCCTTGGGTCAGAATACTTTTGAACTGATACATTTATTTTTTTGTAGGTTAACTAACTGGTGCATAAGTGTCTTATTTTTTCATTTTATTTCATTGGATTGGCTCAATCACATCTCTTGCCTGCTCCAAGTTCACCTTGGTTTCGTCACAGTACAGATGGTTTTACTTTGTTCTATCTTTTCTCTTCCTAGAAGCTACACCTGGCCTGGCTCTGTGTCTACCTGTGACATCTTTCTGGAGAGGGGAATCGTCCGAGCTTCTGCTGGCAACAAAATTAATGCTCAACGTCTACCGATGATCCACGTGGCCCTGTCTTTTAGTGTTTAACCCTTTCTCTCTCCTAGACATGGTAATAGACTGAGCTTTTACTGTGACTAACTCTATGTGCTCTCTTTCAGACTCTAACCTTGAAAACCGGCTTAGAGTTTATCTGTTCTTTCTTTCTAGATGAAACGACTAAAGGAGCTACATCCATTAACATTGACGTTTCCTTCCCATAGAAAGTACTCCTGGATCAGTGCTTCTTTGTTCTCTCTGTGTCTCTGCTCTGTTCTCTCTTACCCCCCTTGTCGGTTGTGGGAGATGGCCGCTCAGACTGAGCCTGGCTCTGCTAGAGATTTCTTCCTGTTAAAAGGGAGTTTTTCCTCTCCGCTGTCGCTACATGTATGCTCAGTATGAGGGATTGCTGCAAAGTCAACGCCAATGACTGTCCACTGTCTCTACATGCTCATCCAGGAGGAGTGAATGCTGCAAGTCACTGACTGGATGCAATCTGCTGGGTTTCCTTTTTATCCAATTTGAATAAATAACTGAATCTGACTGCACTGTTCAATGGTTAGGACTAATTGGAATGTATGTACCTGACTTTTGTGAAGTGCCTTGAGACAACATGTGTTGTGAATTGGCGCTATATAAATAAAACTGAATTGAATTGAATTGAATTGAATTATTGTTTCCATAATTAAACCTGACTAATTATATAAATCCGTTGAGGTAAAAAAGAAAACATCGTATCAGCGTCCTTCTTATTGGTTATCCCAGCAGTATGTGAAAGTTAAACTCAAAGTTTCAGATACTGCTGGGATAACCAGCAGTGATATAGTTATCATTATCATTACAGTTATCATAGAGTTATATAAATCTAAGAAGAGTTATATAACTCTTTTTACATTTTTGTAAAACTGTTCCTCTTCATACTAATGTACGTACACATATTTATGAGGATCTGCAGAGATCATATCCGCCTGGGCCAAATTATAGTCCCTTTCCAGCTCTGGCAGTAGCAGTGGTATGGGGCAATGGTGGTTCGGGTGACAGGGGCTTATCCTGTCTCAGTCGTTGTGTCCTTGGGCAAGACACTTCACCCACCTTGCCTGCTGATGAAGGTTTGGGAGTGCTGATTGTATGGCAGCAGCCCCACTGTCAGTCTGGCCCAGGACAGCTGTGGCTACAATATAGCCTACCACTGTCAGTGTCTGAATGTGTGTATGAATAGGTGGATGACTAATTGCAGTGTAAAGCGCTTGGACTTGATAAAGCGCTATACAAGTGCAGGCCATTTATCATAAGTAACAGTACTAGAAGTATGTTGTCCCTCATCCTAAATACACTGAAACAGGAGTGCCCAAAGAACACCACATAGCTGTGGAACCTTATGTTTTCTGTTCATTTTTATTACACATTCATGTTATGGAGCATATTTGTATGGGGATCATTTATTTTGTTAAGTCCACCATCAGAGGACACAATGCATGATGAAAGTGCAGAGCCATTCTGATACTTACACAGAAAACTCCACAGTGTATGAGTAATCAGTTGATGGGTTGGGCTCCCAGCTCAGGAGAGTTTTGAAGTTGGTGGAGGTCCAAGTGACATTATGAGCTCGGGGATATGAGCCTGCAGTCCCTGTTAGTTTCACAGTTTTTACATGTAAAAAGTCAGACATTTCAATAAAGAATAGGCACACATGTTTTTTTGTGTACAACTGAAGTACATCAATAAACTAAAAATCAGTCAATTAGCTCACAGCCACCGCTATCTATTCTGTCTTTATGCAGGCACATTTGTTTTAAAAGGAATACAGGTTTTCCTGGAAATGGGACTGAATGTTAAACTTTAAATATTATTAGGTTTTTTTAACATCAAACAACAATTATATTAATGCTGGGGTCATAAGATCAACCTTAGCAAAGGCCCTAGCTTAAAACATGTATGAAGTAAGGCGTACTTTGCTAAATAATGACCTAAATGTTTCTAGGTATACTCTTCATTCAGTAATTTAAAGTGCATAAACTAATAATGTGCGGAAACCTTTAGTGTGGAAATCCAAATTGAGCAAATCGGCCTATGAGTGGAACAGCAGCGAAAGACAGATCTGGTCTGTTAGTGGCTAAATTTTTCATTCAATCTAATCAAACCTAAGAATCTACTTTTTCTTTTGGACTTATATGCTGTCACTCTGCACACACAGAACAAAGATAACCCGAGAACAGAGATCTGAAAAATCTTTCAGACTGAACTAACCGGAGCCGCGGTACGTGGAGAGGAGGACCATGAAAAGAATTGGCAGCTTCATTCTGTCAGGTAAACTTCAGGGATGTAAAAGTCCAGTCCAGCTTGTCAGTCTGTCATCCAATGATTCCGCCCGACTGGTTCCATCTGACTGAGTTCAGTTCTACTTAAAAGCAGCGTTTATGTCGCTAAGACAGTGCGGGGCTGGACCAAATAAGGGCCGTCCGGCTATTACGTATTTAAGGAGGACCAATCCTGCCATAATAATGAATATCTACAGAAATAAATAAAGAAATGTCTATAAAATAATTACTGGGCCAAAAATTAGCTGGAAATATAAATTTGGGTCCCATTAAATGCAACCATATATATATATATATATATATATATATATATATATATATATATATATATATATATATATATTTAATATATAATATAATTTAATATATATAATTTAATTTATATATATAATTTTTTCAAATATTAATATACAGGGGTTGGACAATGAAACTGAAACGCCTGGTTTTAGACCACAATAATTTATTAGTATGGTGTAGGTCCTTCTTTTGCGGCCAATACAGCGTCAATTAGTCTTGGGAATGACATATACAAGTCCTACACAGTGGTCAGAGGGATTTTAAACCATTCTTCTTGCAGGATAGTGGCCAGGTCACTATGTGATACTGGTGGAGGAAAACATTTCCTGACTCGCTCCTCCAAAACACCCCAAAGTGGCTCAATAATATTTAGATCTGGTGACTGTGCAGGCCATGGGAGATGTTCAACTTCACTTTCATGTTCATCAAACCAATCTTTCAGCAGTCTTGCTGTGTGTATTGGTGCATTGTCATCCTGATACACGGCATCGCCTTCAGGATACAATGTTTGAACCATTGGATGCACATGGTCCTCAAGAATGGTTCGGTAGTCCTGGCAGTGACGCGCCCATCTAGCACAAGTATTGGGCCAAGGGAATGCCATGATATGGCAGCCCAAACCATCACTGATCCACCCCCATGCTTCACTTTGGGCATGCAACAGTCTGGGTGGTACGCTTCTTTGGGGCTTCTCCACACCGTAACTCTCCCGGATGTGGGGAAAACAGTAAAGGTGGACTCATCAGAGAACAATACATGTTTCACATTGTCCAGAGCCAGATTTGCGCTCCTTGCACCATTGAAACCGACGTTTGGCATTGGCATGAGTGACCAAAGGTTTGGCTATTGCAGCCCGGCCGTGTATATTGACCCTGTGGAGCTCCCGACGGACAGTTCTGGTGGAAACAGGAGAGTTGAGATGCACATTTAATTCTGCCGTGATTTGGGCAGCCATGGTTTTATGTTTTTTGGATACAATCCGGGTTAGCACCCGAACATCCTTTTCAGACAGCTTCCTCTTGCGTCCACAGTTAATCCTGTTGGATGCGGTTCGTCCTTCTTGGTGGTATGCTGACATTACCCTGGATACCGTGGGTCTTGATACATCACAAAGATTTGCTGTCTTGGTCACAGATACGCCAGCAAGACGTGCACCAACAAATTGTCCTCTTTTGAACTCTGGTGTCACCCATAATGTTGTGTGCATTTCAATATTTTGAGCAAAACTGTGCTCTTACCCTGCTAATTGAACCTTCACACTCTGCTCTAACTGGTGCAATGTGCAATCAATGAAGACTGGCTACCAGGCTGGTCGAATTTATCCATGAAACCTCCCACACTAAAATGACAGGTGTTTCAGTTTCATTGTTCTACCCCTGTATATATATATATATATATATATATATTATATATATATATATATAGATATACATATCCGATAAATTGTACGGACCTGCTTTCAAAATAAAAGCATGAATGAATGCTGGACTGTTTTCAGAATCTAACCAGGAAACATATTTTGAGAACTTCAATGTTAAATTAGTATCTTCAAACATTTACAATGATACTTCCTGAATTATATTCAGACATGCATTTGTCAAAAATAGAGCCTGGTAAATATGAACAATATTAATCACCATATTAATAATAAGTAAACTGTCATCTACGGATGATTTATGTCCTGATTAATAGTTCAGTTTACATAAAGTTTATATGTTGTATTTATATTTCATGTTGTATTTCTAAACTAAAGCCTCATAAAGATGTTTATTTATAAAAGATTACAGCCCTGGCCCCCTGGGAAAGTAAAGGCCAAAATAGGGCTTGCATCAATCAGAGTAGGCCTACATGTAGAGAAAGTCACTGGGGAAACAAGAAATCTATATACTACAGTTCAATGTACAACTGGAACTCATGTTTGCAAATCTGAGTACCCTACAGGTATTACACCTCTGAATAAAATATTGCAGGTATGCTGACAAATATGGCTTCAGATTCTGACAGCAGACATGTACATTTTTTTGTGTCATAGATGGTTAACTCCTAACCTTAACATGAATCGGTCTCTGGCAGACAGCTTTCTTTTAAGCCACTGATTATAGTGTAAATATAGGTTATATTAGAATATTCCAGAGGTGTCATTTTGAATTTCAGTTTACATAAATGTCATTGTGTTGTATTTATATTTCATATGGGATTTCTAACTTAAAGCCTCATAAACATTGGAAAAGTACCTAAATCAGCATGTTTTTAATAAAACTTTTATTCCAGGATGATTTTTGTCCCAGTTAAGAGTAAACAATTCACACGTTACTCGTATTATTCATATGTTGCAGAATTTCACAATGAAATCCCTTAAAGAGGATATTAACTATGAGTCACCAAGTTAATCCATTTATCCATCTGTTTTCTATACCAGCTTGTTCCATACAGGGTCACGGGTTGCTGGTGCCTATCTCCAGAGGTCTACAGGTGAAAGGCGGGGTACAACCCTGTACAGGTTGCCAGTCCATCGCAGGGCAACCACTATATTAATAATATTATTTAAAGAAAATTGTCCAGTATCACAGGGTAATTTCTGTCCATATTAAAAGTTTAACATCCCATAGATGCCAGTCAATAAGAGTCATCCACATCTGATGTGGAATTTAATAAAAAAATAAAATCCCCAAACATGGCAAATATATGTATGCCTATATCTATAATCCTTTCAAAATAAATCTGTCTGATGTCCTTGGCTGATTCCTCTCTGTATTAACATCAGAAAGTGTTATCAACATCTAATGTGGAATTTCAGAATTAAAGCAACAATAATATGGCAATATCTCCTAATCATTTACTGTATTCATAACACCATTAAAATAAAATTGGAGCTTTGTAGAATGAAGCTACATCATCTCTAAATGTCACTTATTTCATATCCGATGTGGAAATTCAAAGTTACACCTCTGGATTGTATATCTATATCTAAATATTATTCAGGAAGTATCATTTTAAATGTTTAAAGATGCTAATTTAACGTTGATGTTCTTAAAATACGTTTCCTCTGGTTAGATTGTGAGATCATCATTGAGTCATGCTTTTATTTTGAAAGCGGGTCCGTCAACGTTATTTCCTCTTAGTACTTCAGCAAACTGAAGTATTTTCTTAGTTAGTCAACAGGTAACAGTAAACTATCCCAACTAACAGCATCTACCACCAAATCCACAACACTCCTGACAACATGAGAGAAGTTAGCCGTTTCTGATAGCTCCTTTTTAGAACCAGGCAGCCATAATGAGACTCAGCAGCTACTTCCTAGAGCAGAGGTCATGGATTAGCAATGGACAGCTATGTAGTAGGTCAGTGACATTCTGGTCCACACTCCAAGCCAGCTGGTGGCAGTAATCCACCACGTCGTTGTACGCCAACTGACAGAAAACGACAAAGAAAAAGCAATGTGGGTTCTTCAATGTGGCTCAGTTACTGGGAGCTCACACTTGCTGATAGTACAATGACTTGGTGGTGCACAGATTAGTGAGTAAAAGAAGATGGCTTCATCAAAAATACGTAAAGTGGACTTTGAAAATCACACATTTAAAGATGAATGAACAGAAACGTACGGTCTCATACGGCACAACAGTGAGCATACAAGTGTTCACTGTAAGTACAGTGGATTTTGGGAAAACACAAAAAGCCTTTCACTGACTGGAAAATGATAAAAAGGTGAATGAAAGCTGTGGCGTAGGGTGGCCGGGCACTCCCTTAGAGATAGGCTGAGAAGCTTGGCCATCTGGAAGGGGTCAGAGTAGAGCCGCTGCTCCTCCACATCGAGAGGAGCCAGTTGAGGTGGCTCGGGCATCTATACCAGGTGCCTCCTGCACGCCTTCCTCGGGAGGTGTTCCAGCCACTTCCCACCGGGAGGAGGCCCAGGGGACGGCCCAGGACACGCTGGAGGGACTATGTCTCTTGGCTGGCCTGGGAACGCTTTGGGCTCCCCCTGGAGGAGCTGGAGGAGGTGTCTGGGGAGAGGGACGTCTGGGTGTCTCTGCTGAGTCTGCTGCCCCTGCGACCCGGTCTCGGATATGCGGAAGACGACATGTGCGAGTAAGAGTATTATGTTCAAGAAAAAAACATATGATTTGAAAATTGGTGGTTGAAATAAAATAGTAAATTAAAATAGTAATATATATATATATATATACAGTACAGACCATTAGTTTGGACACACCTTCTCATTCAAAGAGTTTCTTTATTTTCATGACTATGAAAATTGTAGATTCAGGTACCCAGATTCAGGTAGCCATGCTGGTTCAGTATGCCTTCAATTTTGAATAAATCCCCAACAGTGTTACCAGCAAAGCACCTCCACACCATCACACCTCCCCCTCCATGCTTCACATTGGGAACCAGGCATGTAGAGTCCATCCGTTCACCTCTTCTGCGTCGCACAAAGACACGGTGGTTGGAACCAAAGATCTCAAACTTGGACTCATCAGACCAAAGCACAGATTTCCACTGGTCTAATGTCCATTCCTTGTGTTCTTTAGCTCAAACAAGTCTCTTCTGCTTGTTGCCTGTCCTCAGCAGTGGTTTCCTAGCAGCTATTTTACCATGAAGGCCTGATTCACACAGTCTCCTCTTAACAGTTGTTCTAGAGATGTGTCTGCTGCTAGAACTCTGTGTGGCATTGACCTGTTCTCTAATCTGAGCTGCTGTTAACCTGCGATTTCTGAGGCTGGTGACTCGGATGAACTTATCGTCCGCAGCAGAGGTGACTCTTGGTCTACCTTTCCTGGGGCGATCCTCATGTGAACCAGTTTCTTTGTAGCGCTTGATGGTTTTTGCGACTGCACTTGGGGACACTTTCAAAGTTTTCCCAATTGTTCGGACTGACTGACCTTCATTTCTTAAAGTAATGATGGCCACTCGTTTTTCTTTACTTAGCTGCTTTTTTTTTGCCATAATACAAATTCTAACAGTCTTTTCAGTAGGGGCTATCAGCTGTGTACTGCATCCACCTCCTGCACAACACAACTGATGGTCCCAACCCCATTTATAAGGCTCGAAATCCCACTTATTAAACCTGACAGGGTTCACCTGTGAAGTGAAAACCATTTCAGGTGACTACTAAGCTCATCAACAGAATGCCAAGAGTATGTGAAGCAGTAATCAAAGCAAAAGGTGGCTACTTTGAAGAGCCTAGAATATGTGGCATATTTTCAGTTGTTTCACACTTTTTTGTTAAGTATATAATTCCACATGTGTTAACTCATAGTTTTGATGCCTTCAGTGTGAATCTACAATATTCATAGTCATGAAAATAAAGAAAACTTTTTGAATGAGAAGGTATGTCCAAACTAATGGTCTGTACTGTATTTATATCTGATAAATTGATCAATTATTGAATAAATCCCTTCTTTTTATTATTTTGTTGAATTTAATGGTGCACTAAATTATATCTCTGGTTACTTTTAGGAGCAGTAATTATTTTAGAGAGTCTTTATTTATTTCTGTATAAATTCTTAATTATGGCAGGACTGGTCCTCCTTACATACTGTTCTGTTGATGTCATCCATTCTATTGTACACTGCTACCTGATGGAATACACAGAGCTTTCATGGAAAGCGCCAAAAAAAGAAGGAATGCACATAATTAGTTACATATACAGACCAGTAACAGGAATGGTAATGATTCAATTTGTAAGGAGATGACATGACCAGATGAGGAACTTGACTGGCCTAGGGGTGAAATCAGGAGTGCAGACATGTTTATCAGAACATTCAACAGCCAGTCAGAACTGGGAATGACGAGAACCATACACAGAGGAGGCTTTGTAGACAGTATAACCTGGAGGATGGAGCTACAGCCTAACATGGGGGACATACAGATCACCCAGGTTTCAGAAGGAACAGTTCAGTGAGGAAACCACACATATATCATCTTGTAGTGATGATGTAACGAGTATGCTCCACATGCCAGCTGCTTACAAATTAAGTTATTTTCCCACCAATCTCAGGTCTGCATGTGAATCAAACCATGTCCAAATCAGAGTATCAGTCAGCTTATTATTGTTATTACATACAGGAGACCTCTTAAGAACAGATTTGGATTCACAAAGAGCTGAATGTCCTTCACTGATAAGAAGTTCAGCTTCTTAACTCACAGTTTTGTTCTGTGAGTAGGCTACCAGTGATCACCATATGAACCATACAGTAGCAGGACAGACTCATTCTGGTTGCCACTCCTTACAGCAGATGGTTTGGAACAAGTGACACTGGCATTTTCTTACAAATCTAGCTTGAACCTCGGTTGGAAAACTAAGATCTTCCACATAACGTATGAGTACATATTATCTGGGTTTTAATCGGCCTCCTCTCAGTTTATGGTTCTTGTCATGAATGACGAGAAAACTGTAGCCTACTTAATGTAGAATATGTGGAGGTATTTGCCAAAGATAAATGTAAACATATTTCAGGTGACAGTTTTACCTAAAATAAACAACATCCTGCTTTTCACAGTAAGATTAAATTGACTGAAATGATGTGCAGCTAAAGGGCATTTTACCAGTCATTCATAAAGCAAATGTTTAAAATTTGGAGTATGCGGTTCATGCTTTTATCAAAAATCTGTTGGATTACTGTACTGTACTACACTGTACTGAATACTATTAATAAGTACTGAATACTATTAATAACCACATGTCCCTGACACTTTGTCCTAAATACAGTTGCTTTTTAAGATTAATTTTAAAATCATACTTGCTGTTTTCATGTCCTTGGATGGCTTGGCTTTACATTATCTCCTAGGCTTGTACAGTATACCCCATCTAGGGGACTAAGGTCTGCTGATCAGTTTGTACTTGTTTTTCCTAAACCTTATAGGTGGCCAAGCTTTCTCAGTGCCACCACTCAAACTGTGGATGAGCTGCTCATTTATGTCAAACCGGCTCCCACATTTCAAGGACATTAAAACAGGTCAGAGTAAAAACAAAGTAGAAAAAAATTTACATATTAACGTTGCCTACTGTGTGAAGATTAAAGATTAAGTCATTAGACATAACTGTCAAATTTTGCTCTAAAAAACATATATCCAGAAAATAACACCATTACACATATTTAAGTTGCTGCTGAAGTGTCAACACCCATAACTGATAACACTATTGTTAGAGCTACAGAAGCTCTATTTCTAATAATTGTTTATAGTTCTGTGGAAAAGGAAATGTTCTTCTTGATTCTTGAGGGTGGGGGAAATGCCTTTAAGACAAAAGCATGCAAGACTGGGCGTCCCCCATCACTTCCTGCTTGCTGGCCCATTTGTTAGGATGTCTATGCTGATCTATCCTCTGCAAGGCTGCATGCCAACGTGAGCATGGGAACCATTTACAGACCTATGCATCAGGTTGGATTACTGTAACATATACTGTAAATAAATATATAGAACTTTAGCAGTAGGAGACGGGTACATCTTGAACAGGCCACCATTTTGTAAAGATCCACTCACACATGAACACAAAGAACTGTAGCAGCACTGCAAAATCTAAAATCAAAGCACATCTGGAAACTAAACAAGTGCAATTCTATAAAGTCTGTTGTGCATTTTCACTGTAACGCCCTTTCTTTGGAGAAGATGATTCCAATGCACAAAGAAGAGAATGTTGGAATTTTTGTACTGATTGGAATCTAGATCCCTACCAACAGCTGTGATTCATCAATCCAGGCGAATGGGTGAACATCCTCTCTTGCAAAACGAGTAACACCAGAGCGCTGACACACAGGAGGCCCATTGCAAGCATTTAATGCTGTAAATGATCCTTAAATTTTTTTCCCAGATGGATATTTAGTTCAAGCAAACTTAAAACCACATTAGGTCCATTAACACATTGGACCTTATAGATTAGGCAATGGATATTATTGAAATTCATGTACATGAATTTCAATAGACAGACAAATACTTTTGGCAATGTAGTGTGTAAACAAATGTTTTTATTCCAAATAGGTCAGCTCAGCCTTTTAGAAGTGCTCGTGGCTGAACTAGTTTTCCCCTGTGGTGCAAGACAAGAGGAAGGCACCTGTCAGCTCACAGTTTGCTCAATAAAAGTTCTTCAGTAGATGGAAATCATACCAAATCCAGATTGACTTAAATTCTGATTTGGGGTGTTCAAAGTATTGGATCACACACAAAGATAATTTTATGGGCTTTTTAATTCATCTGCATCTGTTTAAACCAGTTGTAAGAGTCTTTACAAGCAGCAATAAAAGCCTTGTTTGCTATGCTGGTCAGTGGTCCTGCTGCCAATGGCCAGATATTTACCCTGCAGGGTTCTAACAAGCTTATCAGACAGCTTTGATAAATGTGCTCACTTTACATTACCAAGTAAGGAAAACAATGTGGACAAAAATAGAATAGTCTCACTACATGACATTTACTGAGAGGTGGCAATAACAGGTACTAACAGCATCATTGTGTTGATTCACCTCAGTTAATTTTAAGTTTAACTCTGTTGTTTTGACCTACGGCCCATTTGTTAGGATGTCTCCACCAGACGTTCCCAACAAACACTTGGCACTGCCATGTCTGTGTATGGCAGGGCCAATGTACAGACATATACATTGTCTGTACAGGTGTATATTGTCTGTACTTTCCTGCTCAAAGAGCAGGAAGGTGTACACTCAGGTGAGTTGAGCAACTCACCTGAGTGTCAAAGACATGCGGCTGAAGGTCCAAGGACATGACTACAAAGTTGATCATCAAACTCTGGTCTAGGGTGTGCTGGTGTCCAGTACACTGATGAAAACCCTTATGCTTGTTCGTTATGGACTTCTGTGACTGGCACAGAAGTCCAATAACAAAATACTACTCTGGTTTTGTTGGGGAGGCCATTCCTCCCAATCACACCCCTTCAGGTGTCACTGTCGTTTCCTTCCCCGAAGGTAACGACAGTGAGAGGGGCATCGTGCAGGTTAAGAAAGCCGAATACTCAACACCACTGCTCAGCCCATAGGACAAAACAGCAGTCAGAGATCTCTCCTCAACCCAAAGGTACAGGAATGCAACCCTTTCATCCACCGGCGCAAACCCCAACACGAGACCACTGAGCTAGGGGGATATCAAGTAAACCCACCCCAACCCGCTTCTGCATCTTTCCAGTCCAACCTCCCTCAAGGAGCTGGGTTCCAAAGACCATGCTGTGCCTAGAGGTGAGCCTGATTTTTGTACGATATCTGTCAACCTCCCGCAAAAAGTCAGGCTTCTTTCACCCCAGCAAGGTAAAATTCCACGTCCTTAGAGCCAGTTTCAGGCCTTGTCCACATGTTGGCGGATATCTGGGAAAACGAATAACTTTTTATGCTGTTTGGACTTTATCCACACATAAACTCAGTTTTACATCAAAAACGAATAATTCTGAAAACCCCGGCCAAAGTGGAGATTTATAAAAACTCAGTTTTTGAGCCTGCGTGTGTCCATGATCAAACAGACTTTTAGGGTTCGGCGCATCACTGTCTGCGACAAACATTGTGTCTCTGACGTCAAATGTGTGACTATTGTTGATAGTACAGTGGAATAAAAATGAATGATGAACCATCCTCAATTAACACTATCTTGTGTTTTATCAGCTTTATATTGTAAAACTGTGTTTAAAAGAAGTTTAACTTATTTTTCTGTCCATATAAATGAACCTCCTGGCGCCATGTTCTAAACCTAACAGGAAGTCGTGATTGTTTTGAAGGATTCTGAATGGCTGACATAGGTTTCATTTTTGCAGTACACTGCTCCCTATACATCTGCAGTGTTTAACACAGCACTCAGTGGTGTATTTCTGCGGGTTGGTTTGGATGAAAACTTTTCTGAAAAACCTCACGTGTGTACGATATAATTTCTAAAAATGATGTAGGAGAGATGTTAGTTTTTTTAAATACACTGCTACGTGTGTGCAAGGCCTAAGTGTCCGGGGACTGGGTCATTAATGTCTCGCCTTCGAACGCCGCCTGATCCTCTTTGCACCTGAAAGCTCATAATGACAATAATAAATGACCCTACAATAATAAATAACACCCTGGGATCATGACACAGTTGGCTTTTAGGGTCAACTATGGTTTGCAGGTGTTTTGGTTTGGTTTGGTTTGCAGTTGGTCACAAGTCGTGTAGAAGACAAGGAAAACATGTGAATAAAGGTGCTCTGGTCAAAGGATACCAAAATTTAGCTTTCTGACCTACTACACTATGTGTAGTGGCAAACCAACCCTGTACATCACTTGTACAAAATGCCCCTGTAATACATGGTGGTGGCAACATCATGCTAATAGAATGCTTTTCTTTAGCAGGGTCAAGAACGCTGGTCAGATTTGATGGGAAGATACATAGAGGTAAATAAGGACAATCCATGAGAAAAACCTGTTAAAGTACCTTAAAAATACAGTCAGAGCTACAATGGAATGGTCTAGTCAAAGTTCAGACCTGACTGAAAATCAGTTTGATCCAGAGCTATATTGCAAAGACAAATAGACAGAAATATTGGTGTCCAGGACAGCAAAGTTGGTAGAGAAATAGAGACTGCAGTTTTAACTGCAGTGAAAGTTTAATTCTAATTAACTCAGGAGGGCCAAATTCAATGCTGATGCACTACCTTTGTGATGGTTTATCCCATATCTCTATAAAACACAATTTGTTGTAACATTGAATTGAAATTCATTGTCTTTACCGAGTTGTCCTTGCAGGGTTGCAAGGGGGTGGGGGGACTGGTTTTATGGGGTCAACCTGCAAACTCCAATCAGAAAGAGCCCACAGATTGGAACCTGTAGGCAACAGTGTTAAGCCCCCTGGTTGTAACAATAAACATAAACCAGTTTAAGAAGTGGGAATATTTTTGCAATAACAAATAGTCAACAACAAAGTGATTCCAGAGAACATTTTCCTGAATGACGATGCATTTCTCAGCTCTTGTGCCAAGTCTTTGTTGTGACTTTGGTCTGTTTTTTAGAGATTTACCCATCTCATGGATTATTTTGTCTTCAACTTTCAAACATTATTTACATGGTAAAACCAGACAAAGGACGTACCTTCTTTTTTACCTTGTCTATGGCTGTAGTTTCTTTAGCTTTGTACTATTTACAGTTAAAACGAGATTATGAGATCATCTTAGCTTAGACTATAATTCTCCTTTTAATGTGTATCAGGAAGCAGGGTATACGGGTGCTATGCTGCGATACAAACATTCTTATGATTGAACCTGGGGATAAACTAAAAGACTGTCATGTTCTAACAAGAAAAAGTCCCACCTCTGTTGCTTATCTCTACAGTGTGCATACCAACACACCCAAGATCCATTGTGTAAATTCCTGGGCAAGCTCAGACTCCATGCACCCACCCAGATAAAGGATTTAAAATCATTATTATATAACATTATTAAATCTGAAATAGATCAGATTTTTAACTACGTTTGCCACTTTCAGTTGGTAGTGACTGGCTCAAAGCACAGTATCCACTTGGTTTTTAGATGTTAGCCTAACCAAGGAGGTAAGCCTGGACTTAAATGAATCTTTAATCCCACAAAGTAAAAAAACATTTAACACGTCCTTAAGAGAGTTGCTCTTAAGCAATTTAGCAAGAGAGATCTTGTTTTTACCATTTTTGGTTTCTTTCCTCTGGCTCTCTGTTAAACTCAGAATAGGATTTCAAATTCTTCCTAAGAAGATCTTAACATTGGGGATTGTATCGAGTCAGTGACTTGCAGCATTCACTCCTCATGGATTAGCATGTAGTGACAGTGGAGAAGAAAAATCCTCTTTTATACAAAGAAACCTCCAGCAGAACCAGAACCCAGCTCAGTGTGAGCAGCCATCTGTCATGACCACCTAGGGGTTTATGAGGACAAAGGATACACACAAAAAAACACAGAAGCACTGATCCAGGAGTGCTTTCTATGTGAAAGAAAAGTCAACAATTAAAGGCAGTAGGAGCTCCTTTAGTGGCTTCATCTAGGAGAGAAAGACAGATAAGCAGAAAAGCTCTGAGCCAGTTATTTGGTCTTTAGAATTTAAGAGATCACAGAGTTAGTCGAAGCTCAGAAGCTCAGCCAATAGCTGTATCTGGCAAAGAGACAGGTTTAAACACTGAAAGACATGGCCAGGTGGAAGTAGAACATTAAGTTGTTGCTGTCACTTTTTGCTTGCTCAGAAATAAAAAAAATAGATGCATGTAAATTACTTTAAAAGTACGTAGGGACATGAGCCAAACACACACACTAACAGATAAAGTTATGCTGGCTGATGCATTTCAAAATGAAATAGAATGTTTGAAATGTTTAGAAAATTGGTTTCAACGGGATTGGCATCAAAGTCCCAATATGTACATTTTGATAAGAAATGTTTAGGAATTTGGGAAACACTGAACACATTCCTATGGCCTGTATGATAAATGAGGAAAAATAATAACATTAAGTATAGCTGAGGATGCATCAAAAAGCGTACTGGTTATTACAAAGGGATGGTTTTTCGGCTTGACCAGTTTGACAGGTGACCACCTCATGAATACAGTTCTTTTCTGGCCAGTTCAGAGTCCATAGTTTGGAGGTCACTTCTTCGGTACAGATATTTTTGCTCTCATTACAGTGTTTGTAAAATTCACTAAGAATTAAGACTATTCCTGGCTTTGGGAACAGGAGGTTTATAGTTTTCCAGGAAGTTGAACTGGAGCACAAAAGAGTCTCATCTGTTTCAGCTTTCAGCTTCTGCCTATCCTAACATTCCTAAAAACTGGATTATATATGGCCAAGATGCAACTATAATGGATGAGTTATGACTGTTGTATTAAACATGTTCCAGAGGAATGCCTGACAGTGCTGCAGAACAAGACAAAAATACATAACACTTCTGTCATTATGCCTCAGGGCAGGTGTAGCTAAAGTTTAGCCTACCACTGTCAGTGTGTGAATGTGTGGATAACTGATTGATTGGAGTCCTCAGACTTGATAAAGCGCTGTATAAGTGCAGGCCATTTACCATGAAAAAATAAAATTATATTTAAAAATGCAATTTTTATCATACACATGAATGCATACACTTCTGTTATTCAATTTACGCTTGAATTGTTCTCAGGACTCTTTAACATTTAATTTCACTTTAATATTTAATTCACTTTTGTTCGTATTTTATTTGTTAGCCTAACAAATACAAATGACAAATTAAGTAAACATTGCTCTACATGTATAATCCCAAAGTAGATGGTATGCATAGAGGTTTCTAGCCAAAGCTAAACTGTTGGCCTCAGTTCCAGACTCACCTTTTGAGAAATTCTAAGCTGATGTTTTACAATCCTTATCAGCAACTGAAGTGCCAGTAAACCTGCTGAAATGTGTGTTGATTAGATGACCTCTGCTGAGTCTACCTCCTTATTCACTGCCTCATGTATCTCCTTTCAGTTTCTTGTTCATATAACAAGCTCATATAACATTAAAAACTGCTCCGAAAAAAGGATCAATTACTTTAACATTAAAAAAAGATTTCACTTAAAGTAAGAAAAATTAAAACAATTCATTTATCTTAATGCTGCATGAAATGTCTAGAATGTGCTGCAGATTAACAGTACGGATTTTTTTATTGTGATAATCTCAAACCCTCTCTGCAGCTTCTGTACTGCTACCTACCCATTCCCTACTTGGACAAATTTAAAAAAAAATCTGCAAGGTGGAAATTATGAAAACGCATAAAAACAAATGTGGCTTCCTGAACATAAGATCTCTTCCTTTGCTAGTTAGTGACTCGATTAGTGACAATCAGATTGATTTATTTTTGGGCCCCACAGAAACCTGGCGGCAAGAGGATTATTTACTATAAATGAGTCAAAACTTCTACTAATTATTTAAATTATCACATACCTGGAAATACTGGGGCAGGAGTAGTAGTAACTATTTTTCAGTCCGATTTTTGATTAGTCCCAGACCAAAAATAGCTACAACTCTTTTGAATATTTAATGCTTTGTTTTTCCTCATCAAATTCCCCAAGCACTAAACCACTTCTGTTAGTTGGTTTGTACCGTCCCCCAGGCACTTACTCTCAATTTTTTTAGATCAGTTCTCAGACTTCTTTTTTATTATTTTTAAATACAGAAAAAGGGTATTTTGGGGGATTTTAACATTCATGTTGACACTGAAAGTGACAGCCTAATGCTAATTTAGACTCAACTGGCTTTTTCCAAAACATTAACAAACCTACCACCTTTGTCTTCATTCTCTGGGACCTTGTGCTGACATATGGCATGAGTGTAAAGACATAACAATATTTTCTCATAACCCTGTCCTCTCTGACCTTTTTTTTTTATAACCTTTGAGTTTTAAATTTAAAACCGAGTACTCCACACCTGAAAAAAAATTTCATTATAGTAGATCATTATCAGACAATGCTGTAACAACCATTAAAAAAATCTGTTTTCCACTTTTAATTTCCTCATTATCACAGAAAAACCTGGAGGGCAATAATTTTGTTTTTTCCCCTTTCCAAATTGATTCTCTTGTTCATAGTGTTACTTCATCATTGCGTGGTGCATTAGACAATGCAGTTCCCCTTTAAAAGAAGGTAATTATTCACAGGGAGGCTGGCTCCCTGGCTTAATTCAGAGCTGCGTACTTTAAAAAAACAATGTTGAAAATTGGAGAAAAAATGGAACTGTAACCACCTAAAGGATTCCTATTTATCTGGAAAAATAGCCTACTTTTGTATAAAAAGACTCTTTTCCCAAGCCAGAACAGCTTTTTCTCATCATTAATAGAAGAGAACAAGAAAAAACCCGGTTTCGCTTTGTACAGTTGCTAAAACGTACACAGAGTCATAGCTCTGTTGAGTCATCCATTCCCTTAGCTCTCAGCAGTTATGACTTTATTGGATTCTTCTTAAAAAAAATTTTTCTATTAAAAAAAATCTTTGACATACTCCCAAAAAGATTACTTCATCCTCAGCAAGTGAGACAAGATTGGGAAAAACTGTAGAACCTGATCTGTTTTGGACTGTTTTTGATCCTGGGGAGCTTCCTGAGTTATCAAAAATATTAGCTTCATCAAAACCTTAAAATTGAAAAGTTAGACCCAAACCCCAACCAAATTTTTTTAAAGGGAAAGGGGTTTTCCCCTCTGATTACCAAGCCCCATTTTTGAGATATGATTAATCTATCCTTAGTAAATGGATATGTACCACAACCCTTTTAAGGGGTAGCTTAAATTTAAAACCCTTTGCTTAAGAAACCTTCGCTTGATCGAAAATGACTTAAAAAATTACAGACCGTATCCAAAATCTTCCGTTTCTTATCTAAAATTTTTGAAAAAATAGTTGCTAATAAAAGGGTGGGGACCTTTTACACAGCAATGCCCTTTTGTTTGAAGAGTTTCAGTCAGGTTTTCAGAGCTCATAACACTGAAACAGCTCTGCTGAAAGTCACTAATGATATTCCCTTTTTGCCTCAGATAATGGACTTTGGGCTGGTAAATGGTTTCCCGTTTTAGATCTCAGTGCTGCATTTTTATACAGTCCCCAATCATAATATTCTCTTAGAAAGGGGCTGGAATATGCTGTTTGGGATCAGGGAACAGCGCTAGGCTGGTTTTTAAATCTTATTTGTCTGACCAGATTTCCCCTTTTTTTCATGTAAATGATAAAAAATTTATCTTTTAAATCCAGGAAAATTGTGGGTACCACCAAAGGGTCAGTACTTGGGCCAATTTCCCCTTTTTCTATATAAAATATGCTTCCAATAGGTAAAATTATCAGGCAGCATAGAAAAAATTTTCACTGTTACGCTGATGACACTCAGCTTTACTTATCCATAAATCCTGATGAGCCCAACCAGTTAGATAGACTACAAGCATGTCTTGAAGACATAAAAACTTGGATGACTTAAATTTTCTGCTTCTAAATTCAGACAAGACAGAAGTTGTCGTCTTTGGGGACCGGAGTCTTTAAAAAAAAAACTGCTTAGTCAATCATTTAACCTGGATGGCATTAAATTGACCTCCGTAAAAAAGTAAAAACCTTTGGTGTTTTTTTGACCAGGACATGTCATTTAAAACCCCATATTAAACAGGTTTCTAGGATTTCCTTCTTTATCTCCGGAACATTCCAAAATTAGAAAATATCCTGTCCAGGATTGATGCTGAAAAACTAGTCCATGCATTTGTTACTTCAAAGGCTGGACTATTGTAATTTTTTACTATCAGGATGTCCCAAAATGCAGTTTTTAAAAGCCTTCAGCTGATTCAAAATGCTGCAGCAAGAGTTCTGATGAAAATTAAAAAAGAGATCATATTTCCCCTACTTTAGCTTCCCTTCATTGGCTCCCTGTTAAATCAGAAAAAATTTAAAATTCTCCCCCCTCACATATAAAGCCCTTAATGATTTAGCTCCATCATACATCAGAGATCTGATTGTTCCATATTTTTCCCAACAGAGCACTTCGTTCTCAGACTGCGGTTTTTTGGTGGTTCCTAATCTCTAGAAGTAGAATGGGAGGCAGATGCTTTGTTATCAGGCTCCTCCCGTGGGAAACCAGCTCCCAGTTTTTATCCGTGAGGCGGACACCCTGTCTATTTTAAGGCTAGGCTTAAAACTTTCCCTTTTTTGATAAAGCTTATAGTTAGAGTGGCTTAGGTTATCCTGAGCTATCTCTGTAGTTATGCTGCTAGGCTTAGGCTGCTGGAGGACATAAAAACCACTTTCACCCTCTTCGCTATTTTCTCACACTACTCTTCAATTTGTATTATTTGCTGTTATTTCAGCTTTTAACTTTGTTCTCTCTCTTCTCTCTTCCTAGAAGCTACACCTGCCTGACTCTGTGTCTACCTGTGACAACTGTCTGGAGAGGGGCATCGTCCGAGCTTTCCCGGGGGCAACAACTTGGTGCTCACCCCACCGATGATCCACATGGCCCCCTTCTTTCAGTGTTTTAACCCTTTCTCCTCCTAGACATAGCTACTGACGGAGCTTTTACTGTAACTAACTCTATGTGCTCTCTTTCAGACTCTAACATTGAAAACTGGCTCAGGGGTTTTATCTGTTCTTTCTTTTCTAGGGGAACGACTAAAGGGCTACATCCATTAACATTTCCTTTTCCTTTCCCATAGAAAGTACTCCTGGATCAGTGCTTCTTTGTTCTCTTTGTGTCTCTGCTCTGTTCTCTCTAACCCCCATCGGGTCGTGGCAGATGGCCGCTCATAC